>JACJUY010001771.1:33214-80580 GCA_014220935.1 Platorchestia sp. MABIK
CGTAATCTGGGATGTAGTATTAAGGCAAATTAAATTTAAGAATCATGTTATGATCATATTCAATTTACGAGGACGTTCGGAGCAGTGTGCCCTTATTGACAAACCAATTAAGACCCTTTATAAACACGTACGCCCCGTAAACATTCTCAGAATGTTAAGCCTGAGAAACGTCAGATACGCTCCAGCACTCATCGCACTAACTTGTTTTACGCCTTCCTATGAAGCACGTTTTCTATTCATCTTTAATTCTTTATTTATTTAACAAAGCAGTCGTCAAGATGTGCGCTTTCGGCTAATAATGCCTACGACCTGCACTGCGATTCCCTACGCTTGACGTCGTGGAGAGGCATGACGGTTGAAGCATGATGACGGCCGCCACTACGGTCTCGCTCCGCTCCGCGACTGCTCCGCACCCGGCTTCTTCTCGTCTCCTGTACAACGGAGTCAACCCTGATGGGGAGCCAGTGCTACCTACTGGAGTCCAGCGCCTCAGCGGCCGAGCGGTCTGTCGTCGACCTTCTCTTCTCGCCATCGTCATGTGGACTTCAAGGGATCCTATGTGTGGGTACGTTTGGAGATAAGTAGGTGCATTTGTCCCGAACGTTCCTCGCTAGCCTCTCAAGGCTGTAGTTTCCCGTTCTCGAGCCGTACTCATAAATTAATGCCGTGACTTGAAGCACAAACTCTAATATCTTCAACATATTCCAGGTGTAGGATGCCTTGCCTAATCTGTTAACTCAGAATCTCTAACCTAGTCTCGGCAGCTTTAAACCCTATCACCGTTCAATTATTCACGTGTCTTCTATTCATCTCAACAGGTCACGGTTATTGTCAAAATTGACGTGGGCGGCCGTCGGATGCATCCCCTTCCGACTTCTTCGTTAACTCAAGAAGTCTCCGACGTGCCTATGAAGACTATCATTGCTTGATTTATTTATTACCATTTGTTAGCATTCGCATCACTAAATTAACAAACAGCTTTGTGTCGTCCTTTTCCCCACTCTGTTTTTTCAATAACGGGAAATTCAAATTAAAAGTAAGTTTATGGATTTTTGGTAATCCATATAAGATGCCAGGACCAGATCCCGAAACAAAGAGGCTCTTGTACAAATCATCCGAAATTAAATGAGAATTTTTAAGCTTGCTAAGGAAGTTATTAATTTTGTCTTCAACACGAATGGTGAATTTTAAAATTGGTTCGGTGATAACTTTGAATTTTGTACTATCTGAAATAAGGCTATGCATACCAAGTAAATACCTATCCCTATCCACAAGTACTACACCTCTTCCTTTATCTGGCCGAGAAATAATTATGCTTTTATCAGCTGAAAGCCTATGTAGAAGCTCTATTTCAGGTTTGCGAAAAATGGTCGAAAATATTTTATAGGGTTTAAACGAGTAATAATATCTAAAGGCAAAAGTTTTAAGCTCATCTTTTAGTTTGAGAAATTGGTCACGTTGAATTGATTTGAGACTGAATGCAAGTTTTTCAAAATTTAAAAAATATTTACAAAATTCTAATTTATAAAACAGCAAACAAAAATCTAATCCAAATGCAAGAAGAAACTGGAGACGAGGAGACAGGTGCACGGAACTGAAGTTGAAAACCACTTTTGAAAGGTCACACGGCTGGACGCAATTGAAGATACCGAGGTTTTGAAGCTTTTTCTCGTGGGTCGATTTGGTAGTAGTCCGGAAAGTTGTGGTGACAAGATTGAGATACCGGGTGAAAAGGACCGAGGTCAGTGAGGGAAAGTCACTCCTCAGCGTCTTCTGGAGATTTTCCACCTCGACCGTCAGCTTTTTAAGAGATCTTCTCTTTGTTGCGATCTCATTCACAAGAAGTTTAGATTGCCAAGCCTTGTAAAAACTTGACGACATCAAAGACTTCTTATATAATTTAAAACGTAAGAACTTGGGGATAATTTCGTAGATTTTGCATGTTCGCAAAAAATCGATGTCTAATTCGGTCTTGGTCAGCTTGATGGAATTGTCTTCCAATTTCCTAAAAAGACGTACCCTCTCTGCACCGTAGCAACGTCGAAGATATGGATATATACAAGTGGTTTGCTTTCTGCATCTCCGAATTATAAATAAATAAATTCGAATACTAGTCGTGTAAGATAACAAAGTAAAATCTTGTCTCCTATATGGCTGCGCCTGATAGGGTAATTTGTCATGAATAACATCGGTTATCTTCAGTCGCTCTGAAATCGCTTATAGAATATACTGTTAACAGCTAGCCCAGATAAACCCTTTTGAAAAGTGAAACATCGAATATCGAGCTAACTATTTGTCAAGGGAACACTCGAGACGCAACTACAAGGAGGAAATAAAGACTCGGTAAATAGTATAATTTATTGAATGCGGCTGACAAACTTTAAGAATGACTGATAACTAATACTAATAACTTGAACTTACAATAGGTGAAAATCACACAAACACTAAAATAAAGGCTGGACGCCAGGCTCGGGTTCGACCACACGCAAAGTCCAGAGTCACGCCACAAGTGACTCAACTTCTGAAGTGGCGTGAAGGCAGATCCCCGGAGAAATGGGCAGGAGCATCGCTCCAGTACGACTCAGGTCCGTGCGTGGCCCACGCAGTGAATAGAGCTCAGCTCCGAAGGGCACGGGGTCAGGGTAGCCAAGCGGACTCACCAGCGTGTGCTGCGAGTGCTAGTGCTGCGACCGCAAACTATTAAGCTATGGCGGCGCGAATCACTAAATGAAATAACGTGAGAAGCTAGTCTTAAGGTTAAATAATTCACCCTTACGGTCACATGCACCGAAGTGCAGATAGAACTCTGACAGTTAAGTCAGAAAAAAAGATAGAGGCATTCCACACAATAGTTCAAACACATTCAACACGGCATGAAATTTTCCCTACAAAGCAACGCACAAAAGACGTAAAAGTAAAACATAACATAATGGTGGCTCAAGAAAAGAAGTCCTGTTAAATTTGAATCACGAGCGACAAAGTAACGCGTGCCGAGGCTCGCTGGTTCACGGATGAATGGGCGATGTTGCCAGGGTATAATCACAGAAATAAAGTTACCCGGGTCAGAAAAGAATGAAAAATAAACTATCAAGAAAGGCGGACGGGCGAAGTTCCCTTACACTGTTTCATTGATCAGTCTAATGCGTAACATTGATCAGTCTCATGCTCAACTAGGTTGAGTGAATTAGGTTAAACATTATTCTACACCTTAGAAAACGTTGATGGTAGGATGCCCTAGAAGTCGCTGAACTTATTCGGGCCCACAGGTAGCTATACTCAAATTTGAACATTGTACTAGACTTAAGGTCAACCCAAGATTTCAATTTTTTTCATCCCATTCGTTTGAAATTTGGCCAGTATATGTATTTGTTGAAAGTAAATTTTTTTTACTCGTGTAACTTTTTCGATTTCGGCCTTATTTTTTTCAATTCGAAAAATTTGTTTTTTGTTACATTTGTATGGATATTTCAAAAAAAGATTAGTCATTGAGTTTTTATGCTAGAACAAAACCAAACACAGTTTTAGAATCCTTGCATCGTTTCTAACAAAAGTACGGTAGAAAATTTTACATTTGTAACTTTTCGTTCTTTTTATATGCGATATTTTATCACCAATCAAATATACACTAATTTTGGGTTTTGGGATTGATAAAAGCATTTTGTACATTTTGGAAGTTTGCTACCGTGCTTTTGTTAGAAATGTTTCAATGATTCTAAACTGTCTTTGTTTTTGTTCTAGCATAAAAACTCAATGGCAAGTCCTCTTTTGAATGTTGAAAGTTAGAGGTTTTGATTATAAGCCATAAACAAAATATTTTGTTGAAGTGTAATATAATGGAGAATTTATGTAATTGAATGCCATTTTCATTTTTATTTCGACAATCTCTATGCATAACTTCACATTCACCCTGTGAATTGTAATTAAAAAAATAAGAAAATTAAAAATAATTATTTTTTTATAAAAATTATGAACTTTTAAATTTGTAGTCTGATTCCTAAGAAATTTGACTATTATACGACATTTTTAAAAATAAACACAATTTTTTCCGTTAATTTTTTAATTCAGGATTTAGTTTTCTGAAAAAATTGAACATATTGGTTTTTTAGTTCATTTTTATTGATATTTCAAATGAATAGAACTCATTGAGTTTTTATGCTAGAACAAAACCAAAGACAGTTTTAGAATCCTTGAAGCATTGTAAGCAAAGAATAGGTTTCAAATTTTCCATTTCCTGTTTTTTTTTCTTTTTAGGTGTGGTCGAAATGGGGTCGACAATTCAGGGTTTTTGGTCCCCTTACCCCCCCCCCTGGGGAGGGGGATCTAGTGTCCGTAGTGCCATAAAATTTAAGGACCTAATAGTCCACCACCTGAGGGTATTTTTCCAACAACAAAACAAAAAAAGCTCACCGGACCGGCAGGGGCCTGGCAGGCGCGGGTTGTCACCCTTAAGAAACAATCTACCTCTTTGTCGCCTATGGTAAATAAATTTGCAAATTAAAATTGATAGGATAGAAATTGTAATAATCAATCTTTCAGTTTTGATGGTGAATAAAAGCCAAGCTAACATATATAAAAAACTTTAAAAAAGCGTAAAGTACATTGAATACCATTTCATTTGATGTGTTTTGAAAATCATTTCTCCTGTGATCGCCAATAGCGACGCGGTTCTGGAATTTCATTAGGAAGTTAGCCGCATTAATTTGAATAAGGTCTCGTGGAGCATCAACATCGTGAATTATTGATGCGTTCAGATCTTCCACACTTGATCTGGAAACCTGCCAAAAGATGATCAGGAAACATATCTTGCAGCATTCCAAAAGCACGCCGAGAGGTATGCAATGTTAATCCATCTTTTATAAGTACCATAACCGTTAGGATCATGATCAGTGAGAACTTCTGATTTAAGAAAAAAATTGAGACAGGACAACTTTTGCAAGGATTTTACCGAAAATGTCCGAGAGCAGACACAGCTTTTCTTTCTTCGAAAAAACAAGGACCCCACAAGTCGATATCTCTCTCGACGCGGCATTGGTATTCTTCGTCTATTGCAGCGGTCGGAGGTGCAATTCACGAAAGTCTCAGCCTTACCAGTTTCGAAAGTTTGTTTGTCAAACATTCCAGATGAATGGAAGAGCGTTTCATCAGTGCAGATCAGAATTATTGTTTTAGGAATGCTCTAGATGTTGTTCTACAGAAAGATATCTGTTAGGCCCCGCGCCAGTATGGATATTCTCGTATCTTTGTAAATAATGTTCGCCGAAATTTAATTCGAGTATTATAGATACTCCCCAAACCCCCTTGAATGCGGCTTGTCCGAAATTCGGGAGAGCGACTAAAAGAAACGGTCGGCTCTCTGGAATTTCGGAACCACCTTATCTGCTATTGAAATCCTCTGCAACTAATATTGTTTCCTGCAAATAAACTCTGGAAATAAACCGGGTACTATCTTCTCCGAGAAGAATACTGGCTCCCAAGAAGGACCATCCTAAAGAATCATCAAATCGGGCCGAACAGGACTCGCCCACCTAAATAATCTATCCCTGGCTCCCAAGAAGGACCAGCCTAAAGAGTCATCAAATCGGGCCGAACAGGACTCGCCCACCTAAATGATCTATCACTGGCTCCCAAGAAGGACCAGCCTAAAGAATTATCTAACAATTGGCGCCGAACATGACAGCCTAACAAAACTAATAAGCATATATCTAACAAGTGGCGCCCGAACAGGGACAGCCTAACAAAACTAATAAGCATATATCTAACAATATCCATGTGCTTTAATCCTTCTCTTCCAATTCCGGTACATAAAAATTGCATTCGATGTATTCTACAGTGACATGAAGTTTTTGCTATTCATTTATCAGCTTCTTCGTTAGTCATCTTTAACTTAGCTAGTTCCTCTTATCTTAACCCAGCATAAGTGACATGAGCCCAAGGGTCATATTGGGCTTAGTACATTTCAATTAGCGGATATGTTGAGAATTTGTTTCTTACACAGATTCGCGTTCATCAGGTGCTATCTTATCAGCCAAAAGACAGGTCACTGTCAAGCAAGCTTAAGTCACGCCAAATACATGAAAATACTCTAAACAAGCTTTTTGTTTGATCACTTTCTCTTCGTATCTAATCGGTGGTCGAGATGCGTACGCTGCGTACGGTTAAGACGTTCAGGTACGTACACTGTACTATTTTTTCTCAATTTTCACTGAAGGCTTGTATTCTATATTCTATTTATCTGGTTGAACATTGGCCATCTGGTTATTATTCTTCATAGGTTCATAAAACTTATCTACGATTTTCCAATTTTTATAGTTCAACCTGTCAGCTTACTGAAATAAAGTCATTTTCAGGGTAAATATCAAGAAGTTACCATTCGAGCGAGTTAACTCGCATTAGTAATACGTATAGGAATTTTAGGAGAAATATTTTTTTCGATTCCTACAAAAAATACGCTTGTACCGAAACATTAGGTTCAAAAGGTATGCAAAGCTGATTTTAACTACTGGGGCATAAAAGTGGCAAAGGGTTCAAAAATTTGGATTAAGAAGAACACTTTAAAAGAAAAACAGTCGATATTGAGTTTATTGCGCTCATGTGATTTAGAAATTTGGTTTCCAAGAATCGGTTGAAGAACACATTTAAAGACGTTCAACATTAATGACATTTTGCTCGCTAGTGCGTAATGTTCGAGATATAAAAATAATTATGTTCAGGTAGAAATAACATTACATAGTCGGTTGCGTAGTCGCCGCATGATTGTGACACGCGCACTTTTTTGGTGGCAAACAGCATCAGTTTGGGTAAGTTTAAGTAAGATATTTTAGGTTTATTTAGGTTAGTTTATTTAATTCACCTAACGTTACCTAACCTAACCTCGCCCATCGTTCCGTCAATACCGTATTAAAGCATATTTACGTGTCTGTTCTTTCACTTCTATATACGACGTTCCCTGAACTTCAAAGTTGAATAACTCGAAAATTACGCATCAGCGAGCAAAATGTAATTCGTGTAAAATGTTTTCAAATTCGTTTCTTTAGTGATTTGTGGGAACCACATTTTTGATTTTCGTGAGCCCATTAAAATCAATATCGGTCAGGAAAACACAGGAAACAGGAAAATTTACCCAGGAAGAAATTTTAACAGGAAATTTAACGGGTACTTGTGGGTTATCTGTCACCACTTTTAATTTATGGTTTCCTTTTGATGTTAAGATTAGGTTAAGTTAGGTTAGCTTAGTTAGGTTATTATTAATTTTAATTATTTTAATTTTTGTTTTGTTTCAGGCCAAAATGAATCTCTGGGGCCTTCCAAGAAAGGGAATTTTTTATCCTTTAGTAAACCCAAAAATAAGGTGACATATAACTCGCCAGTAACATTTTACAATTTCTAGGGCTCTATTGCGACAGCTGACTAACGAGTGTGGAAAGCTTCCATAAATTTACGGGAATCGACGAGTCCTAGAAAGGGGCTATCGGATTATCAGATGTTGCTAACCTCAGATGGCTGTAGGCTCAAAATTTAAATGTGCCATTTTTCTCCAATGGGCTTCCCTAGTTACCCCGCGCAAGAAACCGGTTGTGAAATGGACGTCGATTGCGCTGAAATACAAACTGAAGAACAATCCAGCAATTCTAGTAAATATGTTGAAGTTGGCTACACCTGTTAAGTGTATTATCCTATCATCAGAGCTTTAGAAATTCAAAACCGTTGCTCTGTTCGTCTGTAAATTCTCTTTCCCAGTTGGAATTTCCTAGACCCTTTACTTCCCCGAATGTTTCTATAATAACGTCAAGATACCTTATCAGAGGGGTTATCTTTCACCACATGGAAAAAAAACGAAAAAAACATTATTCTAAAATTACACCGGGAATCATTTGTACCTATTAACTTACTGAATTGGTATCTTTTCCATATGTACCTTGATTTGATTTAGTTCGACTTCAGAGAGCAAAGAGCTCAACCAATGAAAATTGAAAACCCTTGAAAGAGATTAGAAACCAATATATAGTATTTTATTCTATACGTGCATAATCTTTCTGAAAAATTAGCTGGTACGTCTTTACTTTGTTTGACGTTCTGTGTTTAAATTGTAACTTCATTCCAGAACGATAACCATGGGACAATGAAATTTGAACACTTACCAAGTCACGTGAAATTTATCAGACACGAGGGAATTGACGATTAAATGAAGGAACCGCCTGTCATCTGGGGCTGGTGAGTGTTTAGAAATAATTAATCAGAGCTTGGGTAGAATTAAAGCCAGTGTGTCAAACTTTTTGTTAGTTAATTTGTACTAGAATTTAATTGTTGTTACTGCCGATTTTGGTGATGTCGTGCTACATAAGATCAATATGAAAATGAAAATTGTGTGAAGTAGCTTTTCCTGGTGTAACTCTGATGCTACAGCGATTAAACAAAAGACTCAACTCAGCTGATATTGTAAGAAAATATATGAGTACGATATTTATTGAAACTTCTTATTTTGTTAACGCGGGCTATCACCGATCATGAACATGTTCGAATTTTCGGTAGTTTAAAAGTTAGTCATCGAAACTGAAAATTATTTGCACTTATTTTATTTTTTTTAAATTTCATTGCGTATTACCTAAGGATTTTCAACGCCTGGCTAGCTCCAGTCTTGGGGAAATCAATGGTGGATTGGAGCTAATTGAGTTCCACTCCTATTATTCTGTACGCATGGCACGAAAAATCCAACCACTTGTGTAAAGTCACGATCTCTATGAGCAGGCATGAGATGTAGGAGGCGCTGATTTGGGTCGCACGCGTCTAATGGTAAAGCGGGCGGGTGGTAGTGCTTACACACGAAATTTTGGCGTAGCGGATGTCTTAAAAAGTAGACGAGGAAGTTAAGTTAACATCGAAATAGGTTATCATTGAAGATCAACTCGGATTTTGTTTCCTGAGGTTAATTAGGCGGGTTACCCTTTCAAAACTCTAATGTGATTCATTGAAACTTCAGTGATGAATCCTATGGCCGAAAATGAAGACATCGTAAATAAACTATATTTAAAAGAGAAAAACAGTGCTAGAAATCAAGCTTTGGCCAGCATTGATGAACACATACACAGTGCAGCTGGAGACTGCTTTCAGTTGAGGAGAAAGTCAAACGGAAACAAACGAACAAACAAACCTCGGCATCTCAGAATGCTTTATTTCCAATTCAAGCCTGGATACATTCACCTTGTTCATTGGTTTTTCAAATGCCTTATAACTAACACCAAAACGCCATGACGGTTTCCCCCGGTCAAGACCGGTACCCATTTCAGACACAAGGGTACAGTGGGGTATTGTGCTTTGAATATTTCCCCTATACCCAACGGAGAAAGTCGCCACACAGTGCCGGGATTCGAACCCTCGACGCCCTCACTGAAGGGCGGGTCCTTTAACCACAAAGCCATGACCAACAAACCTATGGAGAAATTAATTATCTGAAAGCTAGGTGGACAACACTGGCACAGCAGCCATAAAAGTGGGTTATCACATTGGAGTGTATACAGCGCAGTATTTTATTCAGATAAAGAATAGTGTAGGTACTATATCAGATAAGATTGTGCCGCAGAGTCAAAATCAACTTACAAACTCAAGATAAGAGGCGGTTCTATCTTGTTCAGAAAATGATACATGCGTAGGAAAAATCGACGCCTAGTCAAACTTGAGGGGAGAATAAGGAAGAAATTGAAAACAATTTAAAATACAAACGAAAGCGGAGCATGTTCATACAAAAAAGAAACACCACTTAAAAGTAGGCAGCTGACAATGTATGCTTAACCTAGCACACACCCCAGCGAAGTGCTACAGTTATTTTGCCTTGGAGACTTGAGCCAATTGCGTGTTTCTATAGGACTATCTTAAAAGAATATATTCAGTTCAAAAATAAAATACATCAATGTTCCATTTTCTAGAGTAATCTAAAAGTCCCTCACTTGTGAACTAATTCTTCTGTTATTCGTATGACGAATAATACAAGGATTGGTACTCTTGAACGAGTTAAAATGCGTCTAAACGTAACAACTTGTCGTACACACATTTTCTCGAAACGTGCCAAGCCTTTGAAACGTCGACCAAAAAATGCGATGCTCTTTTAAAAGTGAATTCCTGATAGAGAATCCAACACCAACTTGTTCACACAGTGCTACTATGGCAAATGAGACATCTGTGGGCAAGAGCTAATTAAGTTCTAAATTGACCTACATGCGGTTGTGGTCTTCAAAGCTCGGCTGCAAGCTGTTGCTTGTTCTACTGAAATGATTGAAAAGTTAGGTATAGGTTTTTAGAACAATGTTGGTTGACCACGAAGCTAAGCTTCCTAAGGTCGACCGGTGATATTTTCGCTTTTTACTAATAAATGCTTTAGATCTGTACAGTATATGGAGTAAAGGGGATGAACTCGGCCCCTGAGAAATACATATAGCGGTCTACATCGTGGACAAGTTCACAAAAATTTTAGAACTTCGTTTCGTCTTTATTCTTCTTCCAAATCATCATGACTTTCTACCTCTGTAAATGCAGTCTTGCGCCTTTATTGGCTGCGCAATTTTAGAGTAAAAATTCAAAATTCAGTTCAGATATTCGAATCCTCATACTTGAAACTAGGTTTGAGATAATTTTAATCATCAATTCCCAAATGTTGCTTTCGTCATTAATGGACAGCTTTAAAATTTATCCTACCGTTATTACACACCAAATCTATCTAGGGCGTTCAATTTTGCTACACATTTGCTTCTCGAGTGGTCTAGAATTCCTTATCAGGATGAGAAACAATCGATAACAGGTATTTGTGTAATAGACCTTATTTACGCATTACTATTGACGTACATATCAACTCGTCTACAAGGCTTGGATGACAAATTGTTCAAGTAAATCAACCACTCCATGGGAAAACTTTGCTGTCTGTACTTGAAATCTCATTTTTACTAACGCATTTTTTAGAAAAGTCATAGGCCGACAACTAACAAAATTAAACGACAAATTTTAAGAAAGTTTACGGTTTTGATGCATTTTTTTCAATCATTCTCTTTATACCTCTTCATACTCACCCAAACACAAATGTAACTATCACTATCTATAATTGAAAGTTAAAGTTAATTTCTAACGTTCGATAAGTCAATTGCAACCACATCCGAACTTTGCTGGACTTGAGACTACCGGTTGGGTTAATTCGATTATGCCTGAACTGCTCCGAACGTCACCGTGATTTAAACATCCATCTGGCGACCCTCTCACTTTCACTTGCATTTAGTTTTACGCACGGATGATGGGTGGGGTAGATGAACGGATGTCAGGGGACTTCTAAAATAAAAATTAAATCTTGATCTACACATAAAAAAAGTATTGTAGGTCTCTTAAGTTCAACTTCAATAGTTTTATAGCTCAATGTCCCACGGGAGAATTTTCAAAATCTTATAATCTTGAAAAAAAGCATTTGCGTTTCAATTTAAATGAGAAATTGGTCTACTTTATTCGATCAATGCACAAAACTATGTAAAACGCAGCAAGGTTTACATACGGGTTGCCATTTTCACCTCCGTGGTTATCAATAAATTTAATGTCAAAATATGATACTTGTTGGGGATACCAATGACATTGTGTTATATTATTTGCAGAAACTACCTTCGGTGCGTCGTAGAAGTCTGCTCTAAAGCGCTAGCAAGCCTCCTACCACTGCTTCTTCTTCTATATAGTCATGGGGTAACAATTAACTGGAGGCATTTATCACGAGGTATTTGGAAATTAGTTTCTTTTAGGGAAGATTTGGGCTTTCGAACAGGTATTTCTCCGGGCTTATAAAATACTATGTTTCTACCAGAAAACAGTGTTTACATAGCCTTTAATCCATTATGTTAAGAAATTGTTTCTTAAATGTTATTTTATTACCTTCGTTTATTTAAAGTATGAGGGAAGTAACTGAAAGAGGCAACTTGTTCTGTTAATTAGTAATTAAACTTTGTTAACTTAGTTGTGGTACATACTTCATTTAGTTGGTAAATGAGCAACTCAAATAGGAGACGTATTAAGAATATTTTCGAAAAAATATCATATATAATTTTGTGATTATGACAGAAACTTGCATTGAAAGGTGTTTAAAATAGAATACGTAACCTGTAAGAATATTTCAAGATCACTGCTCAATTTTCAAAAGAAATATACGTCTTGCTCAGAATCTATAAGCTAAATATAACTACCAATCCAACACTGAACCTCTGTAGCCCGCAATTATACACAAATTTCTTCCATAGGTCACTGAAGTGAAAAAATTACCTCTTCGCGTTTTTTTATAAATTTTTGATTTTAAGGCGTAATGACCTTTCTTAGTATATTCCTAACCTAATAGTATATGAAACAAAAATGATGTGCGAGGTGGTAGACCTAATATTTTTCAGGAAAAGGTACCCCGCTTTGCAAATCTCAGTCTTTGCCAACTACGTTCTCGTATCAGCTGATCAATCATCAGTGTGCCTCGAGCTTTCGGTCTGTGTGGACGTGCGTTTCTCAACCGTTTTTGTCCGTTGTCATGCTGCGTCGACTATTTTCGTCTTGGCAAAAGACAACTCGCGTTGGCGTAAAAGTTTATGATGTTTCAAATAAGAGATGTTTTGAGCTATTTCAGAAATTTGTTAAAATGAACATCTATTTAATGTTTTACCTTTCTAGAAATAACTTTTCGCTCAACAAATAAAATTAAAGAACGATGATGCGAAAGCCATTCTTTCGGTAGCACTTGAAGAATGACATTCTTTTGAGTTTTGTTAGCTCAACGTGTAACTTTATTGTGATATTGAGTGAAATAAATGCGTGCAATGTACTGATATATTGTGATACTAGAATTTATTTTCGAGAAATTGTTGTGTTCGTTTAATTTCCGGTTGCTTCTCTGGTAATTTAGGTGATCACTGTTGTATTCGTCTCGATTATAAATGAAAGTCGCGTCTTGACCTTGTATTGCCAAGTAAATTTTTGTCTCTTATTTTGCAGCAAAAGTGTTTCCTTCGCCCAAAGTTTTGAGAGGGCTTAAAATCTAAAATTAATTTAATAGGATTATGTTTAGATTTTGTGCATTTAGTTAAATTCACCAAAGATTGGCGAGTTCAAGTTGAACATAACGGTCAGCAGTGCTAACGTATCTCTTCGGACTGTCGTTCACTCACACTGTTTGAATAAAGCAACTAACGCCAGATTTTTTCTGGGCTTTAAAGGATCTTAAAGAAGATTACATCCAGTATTCTTCACGATTGTCATTTACAATAATTTTTTTTTGTATTTGATGTGTAAACACGTCTGGATAGATAAGTGTAAATTAGTTTCTATCTCACGCCCTGTATTTCAAAGAGATTTGTTTAACGCTCTACAAAGTTTTAGATATTTGAAGAAAAGTTAAAGGTATTGGCGCATTGTTTAAAATTTTATGCGTTTAAAATGCTGTTTCAATTTATGAAGTGTGATATAACAAAGATATTTTAATATTTGGAACGTTCACACTCAGTAATTTGTTGTCGCTAACTGTCGTGTAAGTTGACGAGCTCTTCCCAGGAATATTATTCTTCCGCTGATTTGAAATGAAAAATTCTAGCTGCTAAAACAATGCAATAAGCGAGACTGCCAACGCTTTATTTAATAAAGAACTTGCATGGAATTTTTCTAACATTCGTCAATCGTAAATACGTGTTTGAGTCTCATCAAATTATTCTAAGGAAGACGCTTCTTTTCATTTTTAATCAAGTTGCGGTAATTCTAGTATCTCGCTTCTCTGTAACTCTAACAAATTTTATTTCATGTTCTCAATTTCATGTTTTCACGTCAAAAAAATCACGCAATCTTTCTTTTTAAGAACCGCTTGACAAAGTCTCTCGCGCCTGGCAGTGTAGCATAATTTGCACACCCTATAATCAACCCGACAGGGCGATAGATATGAGCGCTTGGAAATTTCCAGCCTTGCTTTTTCATCCTCCCATTTTGCCGGACTTTTTCCATGCTGAGACCCGAGGCTGAATTCTTTTTTACTCGACTGGGCACGGTGCGTGGCGGAGACGCTGGTATCGAGCAAGCGCCGCAGCGCAGCTGCATTGCGCCACAGCCGGGCAGGGATGCGGCGTCCAGTTCACGAGCACTCGAGCTGCAGGAAATGACGAACCGAGGCGTAAGGAGCCACCGCCTCTGTTGGTGCTATAGTCTCATTGTCTTTGTTCCATTTGCTAATTGTCCTTGTTGTTATGAGTTTCTTTTTCGTTATTAGTTGTAAGAAAGACGCTGTGAAAACAAGCAATTTTTCTGAGTGCTTACGAGACGAATGGGGTCAAATGTTTATAAATCCTCTGAATGATTTTCGCAGATAATTTTGTGTGATTTTAGACATTGGCCTAACCGTGTGGTACGATACTAGTTTACCTAGTAAATTTTCTGAGGAATTGCATGCAAAATATCCGAAATTTAAATCGAGTTTCACCAAATAAAGTGGGTTTGCTCAACATCAAATAAAAGAGCCATCACTTGCCTGACATGGAGCTCAATAGCGCATCAGAATATGATGGGACCAGCCAAAACATTGTACAGGGAAACACGTGGGTTTCCAGTGAAGGAGTCCTATATCTTGACGAGCATAACGCAACTGAGCAATGGATCACGGTGACAGCTCATCTGTTGGGAAAAGTCAATAATTTTTCTCTCATTGTACTCCGTGCGTGAACCGCGTGGGTCAATCACATCACCTTGATCGGCAGGAGTGAGTGCATGATCTAGCGTGCTATTATTTTAAAACTGACTGTATCCGGCTCATGGTGGCTTTTTCAGGTGAAAAGTTTCATATTTTATCTGTAAAAGCCTCGATTCGAAGGTTTGCCGAGAGATGGCTGATGTGGGAACCCGGGTCTGGTCGGTCGCGGCGCCGCCGAGACGCGCGATCTGAGGAGCCCGAGAGGGGCCCCTCGCCGCACTCAACTCCGTTAAAAAACGATTTGTAACTCGGTGGTCGCATTGTGAGCCGCCGGTGTACACAGAGGGAATTTGCATAGTGCTGCTCACCGACCTGTAATCACTAACGCAAATATCATTAATGCTAAATCAACACAAAATGAAGGCCCGCACACACCAGTTCATGTTTGCTAATGTCAAAATAGCTACCTACAAATGACTTTAAATTTGAGTTGAATTATGAACATCAGTTTAACTCATCGCGGTCAACGTGTTAGTCCAAAAATCTCAATCCGCTGCACAAATGAAGAGCAAGCGTGCTATCTCAGACCCCGCAGCGCTGTACCGAGTCTGGGTTTCCGAGCAATTTGCGTCGTCGTAACAGCGCAGCTAGCAGCGTAAGTTATTTCAAGTCGACTTGGCTACGCTACTTGTGATGCCAAGTTTCAACTTTTTCTCTCAAAATTGGATAATAGAACACTGAGTACCCGACAGGGTTGCCTGGTACTGAGTGCTCATTATGCTTAATTTAATTTGGAAAAGGCTCCAACTTGTTACAGCACGTAGTCGACTAGTCGTATAGCCTAGTCGATTAGAAGAACTATCGCTATCAGATCTACCGCTGACTTGCATCGACATGAATAAAAAATACAACTTAACGGGAATCAACTTAAAATGAGTGTCAAATAATATCTTTTGCATAAACGAAAACTGGATTTTGATCATCTGTAGCAACTTGATCGCAATGTTGAATATCAGGTATAAATTTGATTGGAATGGGAAATATGTCCCGCAACAACTTGACGACAACACTGTAACGTACCAGCTCCATCGGTACAAGCGATGTGTTAAGTCGGTTTGAAGTTGCTGCTTGCGCCTTACTGATGCAATTGTTTGAGGTGCTCACGTTCTCATTGCGGGCCTCTGTTGCTTTAATTTAATCTCAGATGGAGATTTTCAGCATACTACTGTTGGCACAATAGCTAATATAAAATCAAAAACAAGAGGTGATTAATTCGACACCATTGTTCACATTTTGTACTGGAAGGAAACTACGCCTTGAACGTCAGTTTATTAATACACTACAGCCAATATACAGCCAATGAGTTAGTCCGTGGTGTGCATGTCTATTGTATTCTTGTTTGCGTTCTCCGTGTAAAGGAACAATATTTTAAATGCCTTTTTTATACCTTCAAATTGTTTTCGCTCAAATTCTACACATGTGATTTGTTTTTCCCCTCGTTGACCTACGCTCATTGTTTGTGTTTGACTAGAAAAGCCTAGCTCGCTTATCTGCCGCCCAGCCTTGACCTCGATATTTTATCTCTTGGCGCCGCTGTAGAACTTCGTCTGGTATTCTGGCGTAAATGGGCTTTCATTCATTGATGATGGTATTTATTTTCGTATTTTTGCGTAAATATAATGGGTCTCACTATGTTCACTCGTACCTTACATCCATCGTGTGAGGGCATTAGCTTGTCTGCCAGGGCACGGAACGTAGACCGAACGGTCTTCAACGCTTGGCTTGTTGCCATTAATTTTTCCGATGCAAAATTTCTCTCGCTATTTGGCCACCGACTCAAAATTGAAGGAAATTAATTTTCGATAATGCATTCGTGCTAAATATTACATGCATCATCTTTTCTCATGAATCGATGTTTGAATCAAGATATTTCAGAGTGACGAAAGTCTCTGAGGTGCGTAGTAACCTTTCTGGAAAGGCCTTGGGATTGTTTGTTGATGCAACACTTGGTTCCACCAGTCTCTCTGTTCGAGTGGTTGACTCTACATCCATTTGTGGTCACTCTTAAGAAACGTGTCTTGCAAGTGTGATGATCGATCCCCGTCGAGCGGAGCCAATTTACCCAGTCGAGTGAATAATCGCAGACGCTGATGATTGTTAGGGAATCTTTGCGATTTTGTAGTGATGTTCCCAATAAAAGCTTATAAAAGTACCTTCCTACCGACTGTTGCACAATTCTGCTTATGGTGAATAAAGCTCTCTCACGCATAAGAATGTTGCAGCTTAATTAGGCACTGAAGAAATATTCCTGTATTGAAAACAGTTTCGTTGTTCAAGGCCATCGGACAAAATTCGAAGCGAGTCTAGGTCGTAAATGTAGCTCAGAGGTGTTTACATCCTTGACTGCCTGTTTACTTCGATGTGACTTTGGTCCGCCATCTGTGTGCAGAACACATCGCCTTTCAGTTTCAGGTGTGTTGCTTTAGCGCTGTGAGTGCGATCGCAGCTGTGACTATTGTAATTATATTGTATTTGTGTTCTTTTTTAATTAAAGTGAGCATGTGCGGCTCCCAATGTTATTTTAAAGTTGATTTGTAATGTTGTTTGATTTGCTTGTATTGAGTTGCATGTGGATCCTCAACTAATGAAATTTTTACCATGTTTAAGGGAAAAATTTTCTTTTTTCTCGCAGGCTTTATTTCAGACAGATAGTATAGCTAGTTTCATGCTTAGCAGGAGAACCTGGATATCATCCGAAATGTCATTTAAACCTAACATTGATAGATAGTTCTTGTTTAATTTTTTTTAAATCACTTCCTTTATTTCACTGTTTGAGTTCGAATGATTATATAGGTACACTATGAGAAAATCAACATTCCGTTAAATTTGTGATACTCTCATTTCACTCACCTACCTATTCGTACCTGTGCCTTATTCGTTTTCCGTCTTCCTTGCCGATGTATTTCGATCTCTTCTTATCCATATAATCCATATAACACTTCCACTAGCTGTCAGTTGAGTTCATGCCTTTCTACCTCTCAGTATACATTAGCAGATTTTGAAGTGCGTCTTTGCTATTTTTGTGAATTTTTAAATTCAGCATAAAAAGCTCGTACAGCAATATGACGGTTCATTCTGAAGAAGATGAAACGAAATCGGAAACTGGCAGTGATGCTAATCCGTCTTCTACGAAGATAGTATCGTCTGTAGAAGCAAGCGCAACTGATGTCGTTTCCCCGTCGGGTACGGAAGAAAATTCACCCAGGATCCGGCGGTCAGAAGAGCGCGACGAACGTCGCAAAATCTCGTTATCGTCGTCTGAGTCATCAGCAGAAGTGTCACCTTGCAGGACCCTTCCGAGTGATGATGCAGCAGTTTCTGCCATTCATGAAACCGATAAGATAAATGAGCTGTCACCCGTGATTGCTGTTGCTATTTCTAAAGATACATCTACGGACTCCACGAAATCTGCTCTTGGTCCGAACAAAGAAGTCAAAACTGTTTCCGGAGCAACCGTTGGTGAATTTTCACTGCCCTCTGCTGGTGTTTCTACTGATTCACCTTCTGATGCCTTGAGACCTACGAGTATGCAGAGTTCAGGAGCAGAGGGTGGAGGAGAAGCTATTTCTGATGTTGCCACCGGTGCAGCGAGTGCGCCCCCGCCGCCTGCGGTGTCTGCTACCACTTCTGATTCCCCATCAACTGACACCACGAGCAAACAAAGTTCGGAAGATACTGACGTCAATGCTTCAGAAACCACCGGAAAAAGAAGTCCTCTACCAGTACCTTCTACTAGCACCATCGATAGGTCTCCAGAAAGAAAAAGTGGTATTGCCAGCCGTCGAAGTCTGAGCCCAAATAAAGAAAGATTGACCCTAAAGTTAAATGGAAGTATTCCCAGTCCTGAGAAGCCGAAACGAATTTTCCAGAGGCCTCCTGAAGGTGAATACCTAACGGCCCCAGAAGATGAATTTTCGGACGCTGGAGGCTACTATGAGGATGAAGTGTTGCCGCTGGATGGAGGTTGGGGGTGGATGGTTGTCTTTGCTTCCTTCATGATTCATGTTTTCGGTGAGTATGGAATACTAATTTAATGATAAAATGAAACTGACTATAATTAGGTTTGAACGCCCCCAAATATTTGTCACGGATTAAATTTATCACGGACTGCGTTTCTCTCATAATTGGTGATGATTTCGATTTGATTTCTACATTCAAACTGTTTATGTACGGTAGTTAAAATCACGTTTGAGATTCTTTAGCCATAAAATTCTAACATTTTGGGGACGGTAAGTACAAATGAGGTTTTTGTAATTTTGAAACGGAGTTTCCTTTGAAAGTAAGCCTAAAAAGCTTTTTTTAATTAGTGTTTCACATTTTGTATAAATTTCTTGAAAAATGCGCTGAGATCAACAATTCAAGGACAACTTTGTACTTCTGGAAACTGAATTCCTCTTTTCGTTTTTTCTGAAACTTGCCAATTTCTTGTTGAGTCATCATTCCTGATTACAGTTTCAGTGTGCACTGTCAGAGACCAGGGTCACGTTTGTTAAGTGAGTGTATCCCGTGGTGACGTATCGGCGCCGGGTTGTACGAGCGTGCTGGTGGAAGACAAGTTATTCGATTGAGTGACTTAAAAAGCATTCGAACTGGGAATCGTCGTATAACGTAGACTCATCAGTTCAGTACGAGAAAATAATTCTCTCGTGCTGTGTGAAAAAAGTATCCTTTTTAATTTTCATGTTTGCGTTCTAGGTTCCATGAGCTCTACTTTACAGTTTAAATATGAATCACTTTTCGTTTAGAAATGCCGATTGTGTAACATCACTCTTGAATTCAAAGTACATAGACTACGTAGATGAGGAAATGAGCATTACTAGACCCAGTGAAGCCGGTTTAGTTTTTTCTTAATCCTATCGCATATTATTATCGATACCTACGTATTAACCTAGACACATACACCATACTCTCCGTATACTCCATATAAACCATACTCTGAGACACAAATTTTGACACACTAGTGTGTGCCAGGCGGTTATTCAGATTAATTTTAGTACACCTCGTTATGTTACTTTTGGGTACAAGTTCCTCCAATGGACAAGTTAAGTCGCATAATCACGTTTCAAATAGTGAAAAATTTCTCGTTGAAAAGTAGGTTGTTTTTGAGATTTGTGAACGAAATAGAATCATCTTCAGAAACTTTCTAATAAACGCTATTTTTAACTTTAAATTCTTAGATATCGTAATTCTGTACGTGCATAAGGCTAGTTTGAGAAAGTAAAAAATGATGGGAAATTGTGATGACTTGCGTACAGTGAGTGGTGATTGACGTAATAATGTGTGTCGTATCAGGCCGTGACGCACAGAAGTGTGTCACAATACCCTCATTGATGTTGTATATTAACGACACATAATTGTGTGTTGGTTTTACGACAAGTTGACGCATAAAAATGCGTCGGTACTATGACAAAAATTCTCTGAGTGTACGTGCCACACATTTCGTACACATCATACAATTATTTTTTGTGTATTCATGTATGATGTGATATGCCACACAACTATATATACATCTCGCTCGTACACATACATTCAACAAACACATAAATACAATTTTATACAAAACCTGCGACGAATTGATTGTTACTCGTACACTGTGAAAATCAACTGATTACAGTACAAGAAGTAATATTTATATAAGAAAATAATAGTATTAGTATTGTGATGTAATATGGATATGTTTTTTGTGTTACTTGCACACACATTTTTCGCCTCTAAATTAGAAAAAAATTATCGTATTAATTTTGTCCTGGAGCTTGTGTGGTTTTCTGTTTTCCATCCAAATGTAAAGAGGTTTAATTCCGATTAAGTAGGCACATGTCATATTGTACATTACTCTTCCAAATTCCTTCATAACTAACAAAGAAAGTTACCTCTTTATCGAAAAAAAAATTTCAAACACGTGAGTGGAAAGAAAATTTGACTATCTTTCTCCTAACCCCAATGGGATGTGGCTCACTTTGCCGAGAGCGCTTTTAGTCCACGCAAAGCGCATGCGCTCTTAACTACCAGGCCACGATGACCACTTACTATTGTCAATATACCAAAGGTATTACCATTTTATGATCTGTTATAATCACTTCGATAAACAATTTTCACTTCGAACAATTTGTCATAATCACTTCGATAAACAAATATCTGCTCCCCCTTGCCCATACACGTACACCAGCCGGCCGATCAGAGTTCACTTAACTTTATGAAGTGCCCCACCAGAAGGCGTCACTCCTGAGATATCCTTATCACCGGAGATCGAGACACCAGATACCGCACCTCTCTACGGTCGTCGCCGCTAGCCCAAACCGCTCTAGATACTCGTATTTGTGGCAGTCACGCGTAGTTTGTTAGCGGCTTTAGTTGAGTCCAGCTTGTTTTGAATTTATATCAGGTCATCCCATAAGTTCTGTCCGAATTTTACCTTTTTTTAAATTGAGCGAAATTTAGAGTATTTTATTATGTCTAATGGAGCTGAATATTATTCTTATGTTTAGGTGCATTTAAATTGATCAAATTTTATGGTTTTATGAGTTCAAGAAAGGAAACTCAGCAGCCGAAGCGGCTAGAAACATTCTCTCAGTTTTTGGAGAGAAATGTGTGAATGAAAGAACTCGTAGAAGATGGTTTGCGAAATCCAGAAGTGGAGATTTCATCCTCGGAGATGAAAATCGAACCGGACGTCCAGTTGAGTTTGATGACCCCACACAGCGAGAATAACGCCACAAAAGGTCGAAAAACTCGGTTTGGAAAGAATTCCTCATCCCCCTTATTTTCCGGACCTTGCTCCATCAAACTAGCATTTGTTTCGTAGCTTACAAAATCATTTGGAAAAAATAGCTTTTGCAACGCAGGGAGAGGTTGAAACTAACATTTGTGAGTTCTTCGAATTGAAACCAAAAGAATTTTACAATAATGGTATTAATAAGCTAGTTAATAGATGGAAGGAAGTCATAGATAACCAGGGAAAGTACGTTGATGACTGAATCTTTAATTAAATGCAACATTTGGTCACTTGTTTTATTTCTTCAAGATTCGGACAGAACTTATGGGATGAACTGATACATGAATTAAATGCGTCCATTCGCTTGGCTTCCACACATTTTTCATGCACCGATGAATGTATTTTTTTTTAGAAAAAACACACTCCTGACATTCACATATGGCCTTATTTTCAAGTTTTGATGACTTCCATTCAGTGTTTTATTTTCTGTTTGAATGGAGGAATTATTTTCAACTTTATTTTTCCTGATACGAGTGCTACTGAACTTTCCATCTACTTTACCCATCCTCTTTACCCGAGCTGAGCGGCTGAAATTACTACAAAATTGATTTCAATGACCTTGCGAAACTTGCAAATTCAACCTTTCTTTGAAAATAGTTCATTTGAATAAGGCACAGCGGAACATTCACTTTATTGCGGGAGTGCCACGTTGGATATTGGCCACTTTGCAGCGGCGTGCTGGTGCGCGTGCATGCAGGTCACGACGCGTGCAGCGACGTGCTGGTGCGCGTGCATGCAGGTCACGACGCGTGCAGCGACGTGCTGGTGCGCGTGCATGCAGGTCACGACGCGTGCAGCGACGTGCTGGTGCGCGTGCATGCAGGTCACGACACGTGCAGCGGCGTACTGGTGCGCGTGCATGCAGGTCACGACACGTGCAGCGACGTGCTGGTGCGCGTGCATGCAGGTCACGACGCGTGCAGCGACGTGCTGGTGCGCGTGCATGCAGGTCACGACGCATGCAGCGACGTGCTGGTGCGCGTGCATGCAGGTCACGACACGTGCAGCGACGTGCTGGTGCGCGTGCATGCAGGTCACGACGCGTGCAGCGACGTGCTGATGCGCGTGCATGCAGGTCACGACGCGTGCAACGACGTGCTGGTGCGCGTGCATGCAGGTCACGACACGTGCAGCGACGTGATGGTGCGCGTGCATGCAGGTTACGACACGTGCAGCGACGTGATGGTGCGCGTGCATGCAGGTCACGACACGTGCAGCGACGTGATGGTGCGCGTGCATGCAGGTCACGACGCGTGCAGCGACGTGATGGTGCGCGTGCATGCAGGTCACGACACGTGCAGCGACGTGCTGGTGCGCGTGCATGCAGGTCACGACGAGCGTGCCGTACGGTAACCAGTGTTGAGGTCGTCCCTGCATTGATCGGCTGACGAGCTTTCTTAAACACCCGCTGCAATCGATGGTGTGGTCACCGATGCCGGTCGCTGTGCGGTCACTCCACCCCGCAGCGCACGGGCCTGGACACGTCCTGCCTCACCGTCTAGCGAGGGTCGTCAATTTGCCCTCGGCCTTCTACAACGCAGCAGTCAGGCCTTTGTTTTGAAGGGCGCATTAGGTGATTGTAGAGCCCGTGGCGCTTTGATGGTGGTTTAAAACTTCTGCCTTCGGTTAAGTTGTTACAACTCTGTGAATTGGGGTTGAATTTGGCATGAACTGCTTTACTTGATTTTGCTATGGAGGTAAAAATGTATGCAAATGTTTCCAATGTCTTCAATTTGTTTTTAACAAAGGATACTTGAACAGTTTATGTTGGAAAAGAAATGGATGCAATTGTAAACACCCGATGATTTCGTGTTTATTTTGTGAAGTCAGTAAATTAAATATGAATAGAGATGATTTTACGGAGAAATAAATACAAAAAAGATGCATAGATTCAAAATTTTATTTCAATCGTCGATTTTGGTTACAATTTATTTGTTTTCTTTCATAGAGGTCATGACAGTCGCTGTTGGTTGTAAAATATTACTACCATCTCGCTGTAATGACAGGAAATAGCGTAGAACTGTCTGGCTCGGAGACATTGAGTGCGTGAGTCGGCAGCAGCCATTATCGCTGCCGACCATTACGACTGCAGTTCGGCCGACAGTCAATGGTGATGGCTGCTAAATAGCATGAAACTGCAGAAATACTTTAGGCTTTGAGGCAGTAGTTTTTGAACCCTTTTCATCTCACGCCACAGTGAGCTATACAATGAAATGATCGAGGAATTCAATTAATATATTACCAGACATTTGAACTTGTGTATGACTAGGAATGACGAGAATGTTTTCATGAGTGAAGAAAACTTACAATTTATTAGCTGTATCACATGAAGTATATTCTCGGGGACCGTTCACATTAGAACTTCACAAATTTTCAGTTCTTTGTATTAAGACGTCATAGTAAAAGATTCTATTTAGAGATTTTCGAATAGAGACGTAAAAGTACAAGGCGGTATTTTCTTGCCATTCAAGAAAACAGTTTTTTGGAGAAAATGTAAATCTTGGAAATTTGAACGGAAAAATCTTCGGAACTGGCAGGCAATCTCCTCTCCTTGCCGAGGCACGCTCACGACTGCTTCACGACACACCAGTGTACCACAGCACAACGGTTTAAAATCACTGCGTTAAGTCTATTTCTGAGCAGGACGGCCGCTTGTCCGCATCCATCAGCCCATGGCGTCTGCCGTCCAGCGCACACAAACTGTGATGCCCGTCAGGCGACGGTAACCTTCAGCTCCATTTTGGCGCCGTTAATAAAGTCATAATCGTTTGCTGTCACGAACCCCGCCGATTTCAGCCATTGTTGGACACTATAAGGTCTATCGACAAATATTGTCAAATTATTTTGAGTGAAATTACTCTTTGCTCAAAAACTCTATGAGCGAGTTGTGTTTTCACGTGATGGTGTACGTATAAAATAATATACCTAAACATCAGTCAAGTTACACATAGAAGTATCGTTTTTATATATTAAGATTCAAGTCCATTTAAATAACCGCGATTTGGCATTCTGCTATCTTCAAATTTTTATTTCAGACTTATCTAGTTCTTCATTTGCACTAGCGTAATATCAAAAGTCAGTCATACGCGTTTCCGTATTAAGTCTTCTTTTGTGAGACGAGCAATAATTGTGTGGCTACCATCTGTCCCTTTTACCTTTACATTTTGAATTTTCCTCATTGTCATGATATTTCCATTTCCGTTATTGGACTAGTTGTCAGCAACATGAAAATATGAAAGGATTTTCCTCATTGCCATGATATTCCCATTTCCGTTATTAGACTAGTTGTCAGCAACATGAAAATATGAAAGGATTTTCCTCATCGCCATGATATTTCCATTTCCGTTATTAGACTAGTTGTCAGCAACATGAAAATATGAAAGGAATTTCCTCATTGTCATGATATTTCCATTTCCGTTATTAGACTAGTTGTCAGATGAAAATATGAAAGGAACTGCCACTCGGCAGTAAACTTTTTGAGAACAAAATAAGGGTGCAAATTCGATAAGAAATGAAATATTTTAGGGAACTGAGCGATGAGAAATTACTCTGGGCAGCAATGGGAAACCCGTCATCTGTTTCCAATAAATATTCACTCTTTCGTACTATCGTCTTAATTGCAAACCTACGATTGTCTGCACTTTTCAACATTTTTAACCCAGTTAAACGATGCTGTCTGATTGTAAGATTCAGAGCCCATAGTTTACTCTTCCATAACATGATGATAGAGACATTCTATTTTTCCCGTTATAGTTTCCTACGTACAGAGTTGAAAACAAGGCTGGGGGAGTCGGTCAAGTTTTCTCCGACTCCGACCTCGACTCTTCAGCTTTTTACAAACCTAGATATCGACAGAAATTTTTTCAATTTGATAGTTTCTTGTTTTTTTGAAGAGGCACATTCATATTAAATTTCCAAAATCCTCTTAGCTTCGAATCATAGCTGCGCTCTTCTTTCGCCCAGGACTCATGGTGACGAGTAAATCCTGCTTGTTTAGTTTGTCCTTTTGGAGCTTGTTTATAAGTGTCCCTACTATCAATAGGAGTTCTTGGTTAATTTGGTTAATAATGCGAGATTTTTAATCAATTAAAAGAAAGCATGCAGAAAAAAACGAGAAATTTTTGATAAAGATCAATATCTGCCTCGGCCGGTAAATACCAGTCCTTGGAAAAAATTTATTCCGTAATATGTAATGGGAATAGGCTTTTTATGATTTTGATCATATTTTATATCGAACATGAATAATAATTTGTTCACGAAAACATATCGGATCGTATCCTCGAATACTCCCTGGTCGAAAACTTCTGAAAAGATATTTTTACCGAAGTAGGTATTTAGAGGTATTTTCACCGAGTAGTTAGACCACTCGAGAGAAAATGTTTGCAAAATTGCTCGCGGACATGACCCAGCATTTCGAGGTAAATTGATCGCTTATCCACCGCAGAAGTGGCTTCAAACGTTGGTATTTACAAAGTTTTCTTAAAAGACTTTTAAAGGAATGAATCCTAAAATAAGTATTGATATATTATATTAATACAGTTGAGCTATAGCATCTTTACAATTTTTTATATTAATTTTTTCTATATTTAACAAAAGAGTTGAAATCGGTCAATTTTTCCTGACTCTGACTCCGATTCCTCAAGCTCCAAAAAAGCTGCTACTCGACTTCGACTCCCCAACGCTGGTTGGAAATACGAAAATTTTATTCTATTAAGACTGAAGATTTCTTATTGGATCAAGTTTTTGCCACTTATTTTTAAAAATGTTTAAAACTTATTTAAAAAATTTTTAAAACTTCTTTTAAAAATTTTCGCCAGTTGCTATCACTCAGCATTCATCGCTTAGAAAATTACCAAAGGACTTGCATTTATGCATCAATTATTTAATATTTTTTTTGCGAATTTACCGTTGAAGGAACTATGATAGAAATCTCATTTTTAATTCTGTTGTCCGGCGGAAACCAATTGTTCACTGTACAATAACGCGAAAATTATGTTTCACTCAGTCAAATTGTGGTGAATTAAGCAAGGAGCGTGTCGTTCGTGAAGATACGCCTGGATGTGGAGGTGAGGCATGTAGCGTGTGGCACTCCATTGGATAACAGTCATATGCCGCTCGACCATTTTACATTATAAGCAGTATCAATTCCATTTTTCCATTTCCTATACTGGGTGTCGTACGGCCGAAAGTGTCATAACGTTAGATTATTCATTTTCAGAAGGAGTGGCGACTTGTTTTTCAGCTTCTTCAACACTCAAGGAAAACTTGAAGTCGTCAGAGTAAAAGTCGCTCTGTCACCCTCACATGTGAGACCAGCTGCACGAACTGATGTCTGTGCTCAGCGGTTTGTAGAAAGTGCACCGAATGACATTCGAATTTCTTTCGCGTCACTACATGCTTTGAACGCGATGTAGTTTGCACGTATGTTATTGTACATTTTCAATAAAATAATGAAAGATGTATATTTTATTTACCGTTATTGTGAGCGGCTGTGTTTTTCTTTCAAGTACTATACTGCTGAATATTGTGCGTACAATTTTGAACTTGTCATTTTAACCTATGCCAACATTTGTACGGTACGGGGCATTTTGACCCTCACTTTTGGTGATGACAGCTAATGCACTCATTTGGTGCGAATATGCTGTCAGATAATTTGCTCAGAAAAGTGTTACTCTCAACAAGAAGTTGTCGCCTGGCGTTGCTGCTAGCAGCAGTGAAGCAAGGAGCAGCAGGGGAATGAAGAGCAACAGCGATCCAAATAAAAAGAGCTTTACTAAGTAATTTTTCATAGAAATTTACAACGATTACGTGATTGTGATATAGTACAAATTATTTATCTTCGCAAAAGGGCAAAAAAAATGTGCAGGGGCTTGTTTGTCTACCAAAACATTATTGTTTGGTGTGAATGGAAGAATAGTTAATTAGGAGTCAGTTGTATTTGATAATTTTACAGGTGTTTATTGAAGCTGTTACAGGGACGGTAAATTTCTCTCATTAAATAACAAATCTAATATCTTAAGAATGTATCAGTGTTAAAAAATGCGGCACAGTATGATGAAAATTTCCATATTTTGAATTTAGTAAGTCTTTTCCGTGGCTTTTGAGCAAGACGTTGTATGTACTTTGATTCTATAGGTCTGGAGTTCAGTTCCCACAATTGCGCGAAAACTGGGGCAAGCGGCTCCTGGGGTGATATGAAAACCTCCTAATCAATGAGCTTGAATCTCATTTCTTCCCTCCTAAGTTGAGAGCCGAAGAGCCATTGTATTTGCAAACAAATCATACCATATTTTGCAGCGATAAATAAAAGTTGGTTCATCGGTGCCCATAAGCACGTATACTTTGGAATGAATCCATCAGTGCACTTAGTATTTCGTAAACCAGTGTAGAGCATAATTGTATTGCGTATTTTCTTATAGTAACTTTGATAAGAAGGTAAAGTGGACCGTACACGTCGGTGCATCTGAGGCGCTGTAAATCGGTGCAGGGGGCGGCGGGCTGCCCGGCTGAGCGGCAGGTCATCGCCCGCCAGCGCACGTGTTCTCCAAGTTACGGGACCGTACAAAGCGAAAGCGCCTAGCAACCTCATTCTACTGTCCTCTTTGTTATTTGATAGGCTTTTGTGTGCTCAAAATGAGGACACATATCTATATTTTTTCACTGAAAGGTTAACTTCCCTCTTTGTGATTTTGCTGAGATCTTACGTACTTCATCCAAGCACAAATTTCAAGCTTTTTTGTTGTAAGACGTACTGTTTTCTTTGTTGTTTTGCGAGACTTGTTTGCTTTAAAATTGGAGCAATTTGTCAAATCTTTATTCTAAACTTGTTTTGGGTTATTTTGCTAAGCTGTTATTCTTAAAAATTAGAGCAAATTTCAGCCTTCTTTGATGAGAAACAAACTGTTCTCTTCAAGATATTGCTAAGCTTATTCGATTCACAGTTTTAATGAAACACCTATGTAAGAAAAGTACAGTGACACCGATGTGTATCTGAGCAGTATGGGTTTTCTACTTATATATTTTGAAATGTGGTGTAAATATACTCAACGATCAGGTCATGTCACAAGTTCTGTACGAATTTTGTGTAATGAGAAACTAAGTATCAAATCTTACATTTCATTGAAATTTAATCATCAAAGCAGTTGCCGCGAATATGTATGACTTCTTGCCTTTTACGGGCAAGCTTTTGAATCTAATTCGTAACTATTTTCTGTTTCGAACAAAAAACTCTGAAATGTCAGCCTCCCCCTCATCGCTTATAAGATTTAGAGCATTTCAATACATGTACTGTAATTACCACGGAACGTATCTGACGAAGCAAGGAGGAATGTTTCCGCCACGAAGTACTTCTATTTTCTCGGATGTGCTCAGCGTGGAGTCACGCACTGTCAGGACGAAGCACCACTCCTTTTCTATTTAATATAACTGATCTTAGTCTCCTTTAAAACATTGTGCTATCACTCTAATTGCTGAAAATGTTTTTGAACATTGTATGATATTTTTCATTTGTAGGAAACGACTCAAAGTGAATTATTCTTCAGCATCTGCAATCTCACGGAATTGAGAGAAGAGCGTTCTTCGCATTGAGTTACTTTCCGGTTGTGATCGAGCATTTTCTCCCGGACTAAGCCGCTCTAACATTTTGATAAAAAAATCCATGTTTTTACATCCAGCCGCGAGTCTATCTGCAAATAATGCAACGAGTTCACGAGAATGGAGAAAAAAATCGGATGTCACTCGGAATTTGCAGATTACTACAGACAATTCGTGATGCACTCATTTTCCCACCTAAGGAATATTTTCAACATGCAGTTCTGAACAGTCTGAACAATTTGTACGGCTTGAACGAAGCTTTTTTCCCTATTCTTCAACTGATCGCGCAAATTTTTTCAAGTAATGCAAACTCAAGTGAACAGCCTATTCGGTCTTCATCTTTCGGGCTGAAATTTTCAAGTCATCGTCTATAACTTCTTTTATTTGGACACATTTCCTCAAACAAAGTGAATATTTCGCGTTGCTTCGGCTGCGGAGTTCTATTTTATAAACTCACGAAGAATTATGGGCCTCTTCCATCCCTACCTTCATCATCGAGGGGCAATTTTACCATCATTATCTCTAATTATTCTAGTAAAAAAGTTGTATTAAAAGCTTATAAATGTATATGATATATTATAAAGTAGTCAATCCCGTTTGCCATTTTGGAATGGTGTAAAATTTGATTGAAATTTTGTGTGCAATATTTCGGAGAAATTGAGCGATGGTCTGAATGCTGTGTAAAAGAATTTTTGCGAAACTCTGTCTGATTAATTTCCGAGAATTAATTGTTCAACGCGCTATTCAAAGCGGTAAGTGTACGTAATTCTTCAAAAATACAATGAGATGCGAGATAAATTAAATTTCACGTAATCTGTATCATGAATTGATTTATTAATCATGATTAATTCTCTGTTTTTTTTAACATTCCAAAGTTGAAGCATGGAAGTAGAAATATTTTTGGAGTGTGACGATTATGACCTTCAGTGATAAACAAATCTAAATTACTTCAGTAAAAAGATGTGCAGGTAACAGTAGGCGAATGAAAAGGGGCCTGTTGTGGTCGCTTAAACTGCATTTGTTTAAACTGTGTGTTGCCAGACACTTGAACTCTTTGCTCAGATCTCACAGGACAAAAGCCTGCGTTTGAATTTTTGTTGTTGACATGGTTTATTTTGCGGGGTAATCTTTAATACAGCAAAATTTTCTGGTTGAGATCGTACCGGATAAAGGGGTCATAAGCAAACAAAACAAAACTTTTTTCCTTATTTATGTCTTCATTAGTTTCTTGGAGGTACGCCCTCATTTGTTGGATGTTTGAGCAGCGCGTGCTTGTTTTACTACCGTTTTCCTTTGTCTCAAAGGGGCAGAAATCTGAAATTAACTCGGTTCACCCAGATCCGAATTTCCCCAGAGCTCTCGCGACGGAAGAATCTCGGTCACATTGCTTCGCAACTTCGAAAACGATCTAATTTATGCCGTAAACGATCTGACCAAATGTCTTGTTGACTCGTGCTGCTACGGCATTAGTGAGAATGTATTTGACAACAGTGAATTGGGTTTTCCCCTCGTTTCTTTTGGCTCAAACTGCTTGTTAATGCTCGTTGTGTGAGTAATTGCTTTCTCTATCTATCATAAACACTTGCAGTGCTTAAGTAACACCTGCCCTGGTGACATGATGAATCATGAGAGGCGTGTTTTTATACTTAACGTGGCGCAACAACTGAAAAAATGCTGATTTTGGTGACTTGTTCAATCGGTCAGTGCGCTGTTAATTTACAGATTCTTCAACCAAGAGATGGAAACCCTCACTGATTTTGAATTAGCTTCATAGCATGTTTTCTACATTAAAAATTAAAACATTTTTCAGACCCTGTATGCTAATATCATAACTTAACTCCTTTAATACGTCTTAAGTAATGTGCGTGAATAAATACTCAAATTTGATGTAACGATATTTCGTGTGCACCCGGCGCAAATCACAAATCCTGGTCAGAAGAGCGTGTAGGAAATGCCGGGGTAGAGCGCGCAACATATAGTGGGCCAATTGCAGATTGGAATCAGCTGTGAGGTGCCGGGGGCGGCCGAGGCAGGCCGGGCAGCGGCGAGTTGGCAGGTGTCGGTTGTGGTGTTGGCAAGCGAACTGCTGCTCTTGTTACTGCACTCGTGTTGCGTTAGCTGATGCACGTGTGTTGGGCTGTACTGTGCTCTGCTGCTGGTTGTGCGCCCGCTGTACTGGTGGCTGCATGTATGCTGCTTGTGTACTCCTCGTGTTCGTGGTGGCTGAACGTGTGCTGTTCTGTACGGGTGAGTTACGTGTACGTAGTGGCTGACTGTGTGCTGTTCTGTACGGGTGAATTACGTGTATGTGGTGGCTGAACGTGTGCTGTTCTGTACGGGTGAGTTACGTGTACGTGGTGGCTGAACGTGTGCTGTTCTGTACGGGTGAGTTACGTGTACGCAGTGGCTGAACGTGTGCTGTTCTGTACGGGTGAGTTACGTGTACGTAGTGGCTGAACGTGTGCTGTTCTGTACGGGTGAGTTACGTGTATGTGGTGGCTGAATGTGTGCTGTTCTGTACGGGTGAGTTACGTGTACGTAGTGGCTGAACGTGTGCTGTTCTGTACGGGTGAGTTACGTGTACGTAGTGGCTGAACGTGTGCTGTTCTGTACGGGTGAGTTACGTGTACGTAGTGGCTGAACGTGTGCTGTTCTGTACGGGTGAGTTACGTGCACTGCTTGCTGATTTCGCGCTCCTCTCGCTGTGCTGGCCACACACGCATTAGTGCTGGCTGTGCGCACATTACTGTTGTACGAAAATTCCCGCTTCTAGCACATGACTGATGTACGCACACAACTGCTGTGTGCACCTTAGTGCTGTGTGCACATTACTGCTGTGTGCACATTACTGCTGTGTGCACATTACTGCTGTGTGCACATTACTGCTGTGTGCACATTACTGCTGTGTGCACATTACTGCTGTGTGCACATTACTGCTGTGTGCACCTTAGTGCTGTGTGCGCATCACTGCTGTGTGCACATCACTGCTGGTTGCTCGCACGTGCATTACTAGTGTGCGTATGATGCTTGTGGTGTTGAGGTTGACAGCTTTTATGTCGTTGAATGCAAATGGTTATTTTATTTTACGTATGGGATTGTGTTGGGGCGTAGAAAAATAAGAAATTAAAGAAAACTTGTTTAGGAATAGTGTACCAGCCGATGCCTGCAGCAAGTGCCATACACTGTCCACGCTGAGCAGGTTTTGCAGGCGGCCGTTATTGTGGCCGGTGACTTGCGAAATTGTGATGTGCTCTTCCGTCTCGGGTTGAGCGAGCACCTCCAGAAATTGGATTCTATGTTCTTTATCTCCTTTTTGGATTCATGCTTGCTTCAAAATTGTATCCGGTAATACGTTGACTGCTAGATGATCCACCGAAAAAAATTGTAGAGAGGACTTCTATAATGCGGGTGCCCCACCGATGGTCACAAACTGAATTATCCTTGACGAACATCAAGTGAAGGCGCGTTCCAATTAATCTTATTTTCATTTATGTGATTGAAATTGAAAATTAGTTCAATGTGGGTTGACTGTTGAACTTCAGTTTAACATACCATAATTAACGTGTTAAACGTTGGAAAACTTGAAGGCTTTTGAGTGGCTTGTCTAGGATATCATTTTTTGGATTAATTAATGCAGTCCAATGAAGGAGCCTGTCCACGTGTTGCAATTACCCAGTGGAATGCGAGTGTTGGCCACCGCGGCGTGATCGCTGCAGCGGTGCTGATAGAAGAAGGGAAATACGTATAATAGCTTTTACTGCTAAATTTCTCCTTCATCAGCATTGCTCGCGCGTTCTCAAGGGCGACGACGGCTTTACTCTGAAGTACCTGGCTGTTGCCCAAGGTCTCTGATTTCTTGAAATGTTTTGAAAAAAATTAAGTCTCTGACTCTGAACAAAACAGTGCTAGTGTTCAGTCTGACAGATACGCCAGGACGCTCCACTTTCTCTCTCATTATTTCCTGACGTGAGGTGATTGTCATCTAGGGGCATTAAACTCAATTTTCATTTCATTTTTCTTTTTGATAGTAACTTTTGATTCATTTTCTTTGCGTCGATTCAAGTTTTTTTCAGAGTGACAAAAATTGAAAGTTTGTTTTCTTCGAGAAAGCTTGAAATAAGATTTTTTCCTCTTCAAAGTTCAATAGCGTTTCTCATTTTGAAAGAACACTAACTTTTCTCTACTCAGGAGTGCGTTGACGTTTCTCTTGTAAATGCATTATTTAATGCATTTGCTCTCACTTTGTCCGGCTGATCTCCCAGTCACGCTGCATCTCCTGACGGACGCGCTCTCGAGATTTGGCTCGGATGGGCGGCGCAGCTTTGTATCAGAGGCCCTGATTTGCTTCTTTAATCTTGAGAGAAATGACCTAATTTCCCTTCTCACAAGCGTTTCAATTACACGCATGCCTGTGTGATTCTGTTTTCGTAACGTAGCTATCGTAAACATGCTATTATCAAGGGGACTGTTTCCAAGCAAGTGGATCTGTTGCGCGACTTGGCCTATAGTGATACGGGATTTCCATGAGAAGAGGCTTACGAATATAGTGTGAAAGATTTGTAAAAAAACTGTATTATCATGATTCAGAACAATCATTTTCGTCATTGAAGCTTCTCAGCAGTAAATGACGAAAGAAACTCGTAGAGTAATTTCCTGCGTCTACATAATTTTATTTGATTGAACAAAATGATAGAAAATATCAATGAATCAATGTATAAATGAGGCGGCAGATTACACAATTTGTCTCATCATCAACATTATAGTAACATTACCATTATGGCAACTCTGCTTTGGAAGGAACATCTATGTAGCCGATATTAGAAGAGGCTCTGGAAGATGATCCGATGCAGCATTTACACGCTGCGTCACCTGACTTTCTCAGCCTGCTTCACTGTCAGTGTGAAGCATTGGAACTTACGGTCTCAACTTCACTCTAAAATACAATGTGGAATAATGTTAATACTGTCTATTATGGTTTATTTAAAATTCGCTCAACATTTTCAGTAAGCGATGTATTCAATGTCATACTGTGTTTATTTGATATTCAGTTTGTAATTGTTCTGATATTCGCGTATTTTTTATGTATGATATCGCGAAAAATGAGCAAATTTCTGGGATTGTAGAATAGATTAACAAGTGGTCACAGTTTCTCCAGTTTACCTTGAAGGACTTTCCAGCGCTGGTAGCCGCAACGGTGACCGTCAAAAGATAGAAATCTGTCTCCATTTTTATACCTTGAAGGTTTAACTGCAGGCGACAGTTCTGCGTTGTCACGTGTACAACACGGAGGCCGACCTGCGGCGACTCCTTTAAGGTCACGAGGGCTGATTGGCCGCTGCACTTCCATGCGCTACTGTCACAGGAATTATAAAATTGTTCTATTTAAACTGGAATGAATGTGGGGAAATAAGTTGTCTGATGACAGTTTCATTTTACTAAATGAACCTTTGTCCCAGAAGGGGACCTTGATGCAACAATATGATGTTGAATGCAATAATTTACTGCAATCGCTCCCGCTGATTCTTGTTTTCTAAAGGAATTCCTGTGCGCTTAACGGAGCTGGAAATATGTGTATCGTGTCCGGAAGAGTTCAAATTATCACATAAATAATTTCTAAATCACTTTTCAAATTACTTTCGTAACTTGAAGAATTTTACGACTTTTGAAGTTTATTTTTTATTTTCTTAAGGGAATTTGTGAGTATGATCTCACTTCAGCAGTAAACATATTGCAGGTGTGCTGCGCGCTTGTATGTGAACTATTTTGCCATATCTTTTGAACTTGAAGTTGAACGCCGAAGTGTCGGGGCCTTTGTAATGGCCTACAATTCCCTCCTCAAAACTCACATAAAAAAAGTTCAGCACCTGTGTACCAGACTTGTCCACTAAACTACTCAGGATCTACCAATCCTTGTCACAAGCTGCCATTGGACGGCATCACTGGAATAACCAGTACGTCAAGACACCATCTCCGTGCATTGTGGGTTATTACAGCCCACTCTACATGACTGGCTCATTCCAGTCACTGTCTTTTACTCCAGGCACGTACAAGGAAAACTTTCATAGCTTCAATGACACTCAAATTACACTCCTGATCTAATCCAACAATACAACGCATACCACAATCATCTTCAGCACATCTGGCATACCACTCATTCTCTCCATACTGCTCACACACCACATTCATGAAACTTTCTCTCTCTTGTTCATACTTACTACATTCCAGCACATAATGTTCAATTGTTTCTTCCACTTCCCTATCACATTGCCGACATAATCTATTATTATTCTCATTCCACCTCCATGTACGTCTATTCACGCTCAATGCCTTACACCTCACAGCAAACAAGAGTTGGCTTCTAAAACTACTATCATAGAACATCTCACACTTAGGCACTTCCTTTCGCGTATACTAGATTAGTGTAGGCTTTCGCGCCATGCTAAGCATCCATTAATTCAATCCATCCTCTTTTGTTTGCCTCTCAATCTTTTTTTCCACCTCTTGCAGTCTCACTCTGGTCCTTCACCTCCAACATTCATTAAAAGCCAGTCATCCACAGGTCTCCCAATTCTAACACGAATGATCTTTTGCATAATTAGTTTCCTTGCATGCCCCCAACAAATTTTCTCCCAATAGCTTACGCTCAGATTCCATTAAAAAATTTGCATTACCCACCTGCTGCTCTGCATTCTCTCAATTCTTACCTTATAATTCAACACAGCTTTCACCATTCGTTCTGAAAACAGGCTCCACCCTAGATCACCTCTAATACCTTCTGTAGCTGTCTATTTTGGAGCACCCAATGCTAGACATCCTACCTCATTTTGTATTACATTCAGCCTCTCAAGGTCACCTCCATTCCAGGCTACGACACTCCTACCATACATGACACTAGGTACAGCAACATACTTCCACATTCCTGTCACACATTCATACTTGTTTGCTCTGTATCTGGCCACACTACTTAACCGTCCACTTCACTGCATTGCTTTTGCCACTTTCTCACTCTTAGTTCTAGTGCATCCATTTTCACTTATCACGCAGCCTAGATATTTGTATTCTTTAGTTCTACCTATTCTGATTTCTCCAATATTCCACAGTCTGTCTTTATCAGTCTCATCACTATTTATAACCATAACCTTTTATCGGCACCAAAGTTCATCTTAAAATCTGTAATATATCCATTCACAATGTCAAGCATCCTTTGTTGTTCATGCCCAGATTCACCAAGCACAACCACATCATCAGCGTACAACAAACAAGTTTTTACAAGTTTATTCTCAACTTTCAATCCTAAGCCACTAATTCTCAGTCAAACTGCTAATTCTTCTGTGTACAATCCAAACAACAGTGAAGAGAGTACAGCCTTGTCTCACGCCTCTAACACTCCTCACTTGCCCAGTTTCCAAATTTCCCAACCTGTAGATAGCGCTTGTGCTTTCACACAGACTTTGCACAATATTTACGATCTTTCTACTTAATCCAACTTTTCTCAAAATTTCAAACAGCCTAAACCGATCTACTCTGTCATACGCCTTTTCCATATCCAGGAATGCTAAATATTCCTTCTTAGCATCCTTCCTCATTCGCTCTATTATTTCACTCACTACAAACAGATTATCCTCCCCACGTCTATCTTGCCTAAGACTATTTTGCTCTTCTCCTAGGACTCCTAGTTCGTCAACTAAATATTTCATTTTATCATTTTAAATACCACAAAAAATCTTGCATGCAGTGTCAGCCAGGGCAATTGGTCTGTAATTTTTAAGTTCTTTAATACTCTTATGCCCACCTTTGTGCAATAGAACTACATTACACTTATCAGAAACTTAAAAACGAAGAAAATTCCGAGAAAATTGATCATCTTTACTAAAAAACGTTTCGGAGTCCTGCTCCATCATCAGTTCAAAAACAAGAAAATAGAATTGCGTCTGAAATAAAAGATCAGAGTACAATGAATTGAAACTTAAAAACGAAGAAAATTCCGAGAAAATTGATCATCTTTACTAAAAAACGTTCCGGAGTCCTGCTCCATCATCAGTTCAAAAACAAGAAAAAAGAATTGCGTCTGAAATAAAAGATCAGAGTACAATGAATTTATCTTTTATTTCAGACGCAATTCTTTTTTCTTGTTTTTGAACTGATGATGGAGCAGGACTCCGGAACGTTTTTTAGTAAAGATGATCAATTTTCTCGGAATTTTCTTCGTTTTTAAGTTTCTGATAAGGTTGCGACTAAAGCAAACCACTGACGTGTTCGGATATATTACATTACACTTGTTCCAGTCATCCGGTACTCTTTCACTCTTCCATATCTCATCAAATAAACATTTCAACATATTAACTACACTCTCTCCTCCGCATTTATAAAACTCATTTGGGATCTTATCAGGGCCACATGCCTTTCCGTTTTTTACTTTCTTCAAAAAACTTACAATCTCTTCACAAGTGATTTCATCTTCCATTTGCAGCTCATGTTCATCAATCAGAAAATTCACGGGTCCATCATCTGTTACCTGCTTATTCATTCCACCAATGTCCTCCCAGCAGTCTTCCACTGCTTTCACCATTTTCACCCTATCTCGCACATTGCAACCATTGACTACTACTTCGTCAACTTGAACTTCACTACCTCTGTCATTATTATTCAATCATTATTATCGCTATCATTCTTATTCTATCTGATATAGTCTATAGAAGATCATCGATTATTTCGTATTAATTTACCTATTCTGTTGCAAAATTGTGGAGAAATCCGCAATTTTCCTTCACCTGGAAACTCGGAACTGGAAACTAATGGCACGAGCCATTACAATTTATTAAACAAAAAATGTTTGTAAATGCGAAAATGAATTTTCTCTTTGAGCCAACCTGGAAAAATCTAGTCATCACACATACCACGCGTCTGACGCTGTCTGAAAGCTTTAGGTGCGTCAAAAAGCGTCCGTCATTAATTAGGAACATTTTAACGTCAATTTCATCAAGTGTCTGCAGTTTGACGAATGTGTCTCATTAGCGTCGGTTTTATGAGGGCTTATGGTCTGAGGCAAACGCTAATTATTCTAAAATAGTCATGCAGAACATACCAGACTAAGGTGAACGTATAAAGTAAGAAAATAGAAGAATTACAGTTCGACATACAGCTTTGCAACAGCGTAACTTTCTTTCCCGTCTGACTTTTGGAAATGAAGTTACGCTATTTTTTCTGAAATTTACCGCGTAGTTTGTACCCCAAAGAATAAATTCAAGGAAAAATTTGCCCCAGAACATTTCGATCAGTTTTCTTGAAAAAAGTCGATTATTGCTGTTCCGCACGATATTTCTCACACGCAAAACAACCTATATAACTACGCATTTTGTAGTGACTTTATCGCAGATACATTGCGAGGGTGAAGTGAAAGGTTGTATGTTAGGTGAAATTTAACGCAATTGTTCGAAGTGGTGGTATTCCCTGCAGAGAGAATAATTGCGCGCCATATATGAGTGGCTCTGGCCACTGTGCTCTTCGCTCGTCCCAACTCTTGGCAAGATGCTGAGACACTCAATGAAAGCGGCAGCTCTTGTGCTCGAGTCTAGAGTGAACCTGACGAGTGCTTTAGATTGAGTTGTGGGACATCTCATGTACATGAGTGCTAAAACTGCTATACCTAACCTGACAACTGGTATATCTGAGCAACATGACAACTGGTATTCATAACGTAGCAACCGATGTACATAAGTAATCTGACAACTGGTATACCTGGGAAATCTGACATTTGCTATATCTAACCTGACGACTGGGTATGTCTGAGCAATATGACAACTTCAACACCTGAACACCTGAGTTTACCTTGACAACTGTTACACCTGAGTAACTTTACAACTGTTATACCTGTGTAAACTTACAACTGGTACATCGTAGTATCTTTACCACTGGCACACTTGAATAACCTGATAACTGGTACACTTTGGTAACCTGACAATTGATACATCTGTATTACCAGATATCTGTTATGCCGGGCTAGAATCTCCCTATAAGGTAATGCCAAGGCGATTATGACAGGTATCACACTCAACAGTATACGTGTATTTGATGAAGTAACACTTAACAAAATTAAACCTTTCAGTATGTTCTCTTGGCGATAATTTTGTCAGACAACGTGTTGGTAGGCCATTCGGCTTCACGCAGTCTGAGTTAGTGAAACACGTGTAAACCTATCTCATTACTGCTACACAAGAGGTATAGGCAAACATGCGTGGCGGTAGGTTTGCCTGCTAGGCTACTGCTGCTCTTGGAATGTTTCCTTGTCGCAGGTCTAACTCGTATTAAGCAAGCTGTAATTTCAGAATATTTGTATCAAAATTAATGAACTGTTTCACGAAATTTGGCAATCAGTTAAAGAGTTCAAATTTAACATTATTATTTAGAGATAGTACAGGAAAACTAGTGGACTCTGGGATATTGTTCAAAATTTCTTTATATCATGGTATCATAAAACGTTTTCATTTTCCTCCCCGATTGCAAGTTCATGTGAACGTATGAACTTCAATCAGAATTAAATCAGTCCCAACATTGAAACTTAATAAGCGCATTTCAAGAGACACCATATAAAGCCCTTAAAAGGAAAGTAAAAAAAAGGTTAAGAGTGAGAAAGTCAAGTGTCCTATAAGTTTAAACCACATAAATTGAATAAGAAGAATAAGTTCTCGTTTTAGAATAAGTTCTCATAATAGATTTAAGTTGAATGTTAATTAGGTACTCAAGACTGTAATTTAAAGGAATGATAACCTTCTAAACAGGTGTATGAAGAGCGCCCCATAACCGGGCACGAAGGCTGATACTGGGCTTCTCGTTTAATTGTTACACAGGAGCACGACCGTGCAAAATTTAAGTACTGTAAATTAAACCGAAAAAAAGACAACGAAGTGATCACTCAAAAAAATGGATTCAAAAAGATACAGCCATCAATAAATGTTCTGCTCTCAAGACTCCTTTCTAAGTTCTACGACCCAAGTATTTCTATTCCGCACAGTTCTTATTCTTTTTGTGTAACTGATAATTGAAGAAACCTATAATTTCTCTCACATAAGCTTTGCCAGTAATCCGCTTTTATGACTATGTGTTTACTATTGAAAAACGGATTCCTGCCTTTGGGTTCAGTACTTATTTTTTATTGGGAAAAATTGATTGTGCTGTGTTTGAAATCTTTCTTTGAAATTTCTTCACTATTTGCTGCAATTTCCGCTGGTATTATATATGTAAGACCGTCCTTTCTTCTTCTGCCTCAATCGTGATGATGTCTCAACGCGGTCACTGCACCTCTACATCTTTGTTTAACTCATGCGGCATCTGAGCGAATCTTTCCATCTCAGTGAATCGCTGGATGCATGTGGTCTTGATGTACATGTTTGTGAAAACTTTGTTCGGAGATCTTGATATGTCTTTGGATGAAAGTCTTTGGGTTTTTTGTATGATCTTGATGTGTCTTCATATGGAAGTTATGATACGTCCGTATAAAATGATGATACATTTTGTACCAAGATCAACCGTTGGTTTTTACACTTAAAATTAAGGGATGACACTCATTGTGCATTGATGTGACGACTTGAAGATATTTTTTTAGGATTTATTTGTCATATGAAATCTTTTGCTCTGTCGGTGGATTATAAACTTAAATTTTTGCCCCTTGTAGAGCGAAACAGAAATGTTTTCGATACAGTATCTGATTGACATGACGCTCTTTTCATGTCGATACTTCGTGGCATCCCTCGAGTCGGATTATTGGTAACCAGACCTCCGTAAATCTCTGTTCGCAGTGGAGACAACTGCACCACGACGGAATTTAGAGCGTGTTTCCTCGCATAAACAGGCATAATTTGTTATAATGCGATAAATTTTCTTTTGCACCCGCATTCTACCTGTTGTGCTGCAGCGTTTGGCCAACAGTAAATTAAAATCCTTTCTTTTGATTCAAGCGGTCAAGATATTGAACGTGAAATTACGAAATATGTGTGTCATTCCGTTAATTAAGGAGTTCGCGGAATACCTTACATTTAGGCCCATTTTTTCTAATGCTGTTCCTAATGTGTCACGCCAAGTTGTCTCCAATTAAGAGCACCTGACGAACCATTTCGGACCGAAGTTTGAGGTCTGTGAACTCGGCGCCAGACTGCTCTTCTATTCGTGGTGGCCTTTTGTTTTATTCACTGACTGGCAGCTGTCGGCGTCTTACTCTGTCCGGTGATAATGCAAGCACAAATTATGCCTCTTGTAAGCTTGTTCGTGTTCTCTCCGGAACGTATAAAAGCTGTTGTGCCATGGTACTGATGTTGCCCGTCAGTGCTACGGAGTCTATTCAACCTATATTAGGCAAGTGACATTGTTTGAATGGAAACAAAGGGCAGCGAGGGAGCCGTCTGAGCTGTACTTGTACTTGAGTGAAGAATGGAAGCTGCTGCGGACTAGCGTCTCATGTCATTCCCGCATACGAAATATTAAATAGTCACAGTTAGTTTTTTGTTTATTTGTATCGAAGTGTCAGATTCTGTCTCTGAGCGGATTTTTGCATCAGCGTTGAACTCATTGCAATCGAGCGTTCAATTCAACAAGTGAACTGTGAAATAATGTTATTTGCAATAGCGGATAGCCATTTTTAGTTGCCTTTGATAGAAAGAACTTAGATTTTACTTTTTGGGCCGGTAAGGTGTTAAAAACCTTGGCTGCATCTAATTTTATTACTTTATAGTTCACGTGCCTGTTCAGTTTTTTCCATTGAGAGTTTATACTTCTTGGTGAAGATTTCTGTCAACGAATCAAATTACGCTGTGTTATATTTTGATAAATATCAGACTTTAAAAGGATCCTTGAGGTAATCAAAATTCATTGATTGTACATATAATTTGGAATTTTTATTCGTATTTCAGAAACTGTACTGTCTGAAGACGTCAAAAAATGAAGTATAAGCATAAGATGAAATCACTTTAAATGAACTGTGAATACGATTTAATTTTCTTAATTTTTGAAATTCTTCCGTTGCAATATTTCTTCAGTCGGTTTAAATTTCCTGAATATCTGCGTGCTCGATCTATTGCCCTACTGCGTGTCTCGAGCAGAATCGTGCCAAGAGAGCACCGCGTGCTAGGATGCAGTTGAAGAGCCTTAGATTTTTAGGGTAGAAATGCCTAATTTGGACAGAAGAGGGTAAGCAAATAGAAATATGGTTAGCAATTAGTGGAATGTTTTTAGTGCGTCGAATTTATTTTCATTCAAAGCCGACATTTTCTGTTAGATGTCGTGATTGCTGGGTCGCAGTATTCATTTAGATAATTTCTTTCGCAAGCAATTATCGATGTTGTGACCTTAGATCTTTCTTCTCTGGTCAATCTTTTAAATCATGGAGTTATCAAGAAATTATTTTTGAGTCAAATTATCAATCGGAAACATGTGAAAACGCTTATTTTCTTTATTTGAATGTGCGATTTCAAATATTCTCGTCTTTTCTAAATAATATTTCTTTTCGTTTGAAAGATTATATGGAGCGGTATCTGCCACCACCCAAAAGGGATTATATTTACGGTTATATAGATCAATATAATAAATTGAGTGAAAAAGTGACGTGAAAGTTGGCGGTTAGCAGAAACTTGGTGAATGGAAAGCAAATACAAAGCATATGGTAAGCGAATGGTATAGCGATATCATCGGAAAGGCACTCTTCATGTGCATATATAACGTATGATTTTGAGCGTTATAAAATAGCGTTGGTATCTTTACCTATTCAAGCAACGGAGTGATCACTCAAAAAAATGGATTCAAAAAGAGACGGCTATCAATAAATGTTGTGGAACAATTTTTTCTTTTCTCTTCATTTTCTGCATTTTCTTTTCTGAAACCAAATGGGCAATAAAACGCTATTAATTCTACATTCTATACATGAAATTCATCGACTGAACACAACAATTCTGAAGAGGTCGGATAATTAGACACAGGACGAATTGTTTGGAACACTCAACTTTAAGGCGGCATCATCTGGTGAGTAGACTAGTCTTTCGCGGTAAAGCCACTGCACCAGGTGACTGACTGATTTGAATCCTCCTCGTCACTGATCACTTAGTCACAATTATTGAGAGGAGGACGTTCGTCGTGGATAAATTGTATAATTTGGCATTAGTGAAATTTCAGGCTTGTGCCTCATTAATTAAGGAAATAGCGCTCGCGACCGTGGAAGCCGGAGAAGCTGAACACGCAACATGGTAGATACGCGCGTCCGTCCCCAAGTTGCTGCCGTCCGAGCTGGCATCTCTAGCGAGGGAAGCAGTCCACCCTCTCTGCGTGAGCGTAGCTCAAAATACCAATGGCAATGTATGAAAATATGTGAAATTTCAAATGAAAAGTGTTTCAAATGAAATTTCAAATGAAAGGAGAGGAAAAACAAGGTATAAATATTGATCGAGATTCGGAGCATCTTCAGATGGCTTCTCCGTACTGGTCCATGACTCAGAAGGAACGCGTACAAGTTTTGAGAGCAGTGCTTTACAGATGCATTAAGGTGCACAATGACTAAAACAATTCCTTGTACTTTCAGCCCGTGTCTTTTGGAACTCATTTATGGAATGATGTTCTGTTCTTCGTGTTCTTAGCATCCTTTTTGGGTTGTAGATCGTTTGTAGTTATAATAAATCACAACAAAGACGGGCGAGGAAAAAAGAGGTAGGCAGATGCGTGCTGTAGATTTCTTGGAAATACAGCGGAAGTTGAAAAATATTGAAGCTCGCCCATTACTTTTATTAAAATGAACGTGTTGTCGTTAAGCGTTGCGTGCGCTACAATTCCTGGAAATGTCAGATCATCATGCGTGTTTCAAATACGGTTTTCTTACTTTTCGAATAAATTTCAGCTGAGAACATGATCTACGAGTAGCTTATGTTTCGTACAGTCTGACCACGGTTAGTGACTCGAGAAGAAACCCATTATGACCAGAATGTGATTCATGACGAGTCCAAGGTGAAATAAGTTGCGCAACCGCCACATACCGGTACCGAGAAGCAAGCAGAGCCCGCTGTTGGTGTTTCCCCGTAACTGTTGAGGCAACAAGGATGCTTAGGCCCGCGCAGACGGCGCAAGAGGGGGCGCGGCGCCGCGCGTGCTCCGAGACCGCGTTATCGATCACCTGCTCTACGCGCGTCAGCTGAGCCGCGCTCTGACCTGCACCACCTCACTCCTCCTCGCTTTTGTATCTCATTACGTTTCGCAAGTATAAGCGCCTCCTATTCTCGGGATTCGTTGGAAAAGTTTATCTAATTATGCGTGTTAGGTTACCTCTACCCTTGTGACCGTTAATGCTGTTGTAGTATGATACTAAGCATGCGCTGCTAATTGCTTGCAGCTGTGGTCATTTTGATACCGGTGGTGTTCTACTTTAAATCAGGTTGTGCAATAAACTGCGGGAGTTTTGATGTTATTAAAAGTATGGTGTGCGCTATAGGAGTGTAGGAAGGGTATGATGTGGCTAAGACAGTTTATTTTATGGTCCATAAATTTCGCATTTAACGTCATCGATGCCTTGGAAAATAGGATGAACTTTATGAATAAATTTTATTGGAAAAACTTTGAAAGATGATTCCATTGATAGCTTCAAACTAGTTATCAAAGTTTGATAGAAATTCCTTGAACAACTTTAGTGTTATTTTTCCAGCGTCGAACAGCTCAATCGTCGTGTAGTTTTCTTCACAGCGTATGATTCCTTTTGAACTTGAAATGCAGCATTGCATTGTGAGAGGCATAGAGCCCAATTCGCTTATTGAAACAACATTCTATTGCTCTAGAGGCCAACTGTTCAGTCTAGCCAGAGGAACTCGAGCGTGCATCTAGAAATATCATCGTTCGGAAGGCCAGAAACTTGCCAGGGCAGTTGATCAACATTACGGCGTGTGAGGGAGAGGTATTCCAGGGCAGGCGTGGGAAATACTAAGCGACAGCATTTTACACTACACACGGTGTCTTACGCTTGCGCCGAGCTGTGTCCTGGTAATGGTAAATAATGACTCAAAAAAAATGATTTCTTAGATCTTAAAATCATAAAATGTTTTCATGCAAAACATTTGTTCGTATTTCTCCGAAGAAAGTTTTACAGGTTGACTTCCTGTAGCCAACTCGCCATTGCATGCTTTATATCAACGTGTGTTGTATTGATTCTTATTATTTGTGGGCTATTGTGGATTATACATAATTATGGCTGATATTTAATGCTTAATAGTTGTTCCAATTGTGAATCGAATGCTGGGCATGATAAGGATGGCACTCAATACCAGCAATAACTAATCTGAAGGTGACGCTGCTGCTATTTGACTACTCACCGCAGGTCCTTCAAGTTCAAATTTTCTAATACCAGTGAGGTGGGAAAAGTGTTCAAAAAGGTTAGGGAATTTACTCAAGAAGAGTTTATGAAGGAATTAAACAATGAGAATCATATTATAAGCAAAAATATTCATTAGCACAAATCAGCGAACATTTAAAATATGATTTAGTTTAAACATAAAAATTTTTGCAAGAATAATTAAGAAATGAATTCATCATTTATAAGTTTTGAAAAAGTATCAAGAAACTTTCTAAAACAAGTTTTAAATCATGCATTTTTTTAAGTTTCAGCAGCTAAATATTAGGATCTTCTGAGTACATATCTAGATGAAATGCGATGTAAGGTTATCATAGGACATCACAGTTGGCTGTACTCAAGTTTTTAAGGTTAGTTCTACACAAAAGCACCACAAGATGGCGAAGCAAATGGAGTTAACAAAAGATGTGACAAATTGCATTATTTCTGAGCACACAGCAAACGTGAACTCTCGGCATAATTCTAAGAACTTCAATGTTCCCCTTAATTAAGCACAGTAGGTTACTTTGTAAAGAATTTAAAAATGACTGGGATTTCGAAAGTTTTCTAGATCTGGTACATTCCGAAAGATTTCGACCAGAACGTCAGGACAAACGTTATGTTAGTGACAATTTAGTTTGTCACAAGTGATAGACTCATAAAAAGATTTTAGATCTGCTGGAACACATGTCTTTAGCAAAAGAGTTAGTAATGAGTTTTAGTGGCAGGAACTAAAATCACACTCTCCTTGCAAGACCCCTTTACTGAAGAGACGCTATTTAAAATACAGATTACTGTTTATAGAAGAAAATTGGAGCTTGAGGATGGTTTTCTAACAAATTTTCTAGGCTATTAAAAGCAAAAGAGAGCCTTAGAGAGCCAAAAGAGATGTCACTCATGTTTAACGAAAACAATGAACAGCCTATGTACACACAGATCACCGTTCCAACCATGAAACATGATGGCGGGAGGATAATGGCATTGGGTTTATTTACATTTAATGCACCTGATAACTCAACATACTTGCAGAAAATGCAGCTAACTTAAATATCCTGAAATTTCAAAAGACAATTTGTAAGAATTTGCTGAGAAACTGTATCTCAGAAATTAAGGAAGTTTTATTTTTACAGGACAAAGATCCTAATGATACAGCCAAAGTAACTCGTAAGTTGTACCAAAACGAAAAGAGAAAAGCCTGGTCAGTCACAGAACATAACCGCTGAAGAATTTGCGGAAGAAACTCAAGAATCCGAATCTAACCTCAAGAATCAGACGACCGGCTAACTCCAATGAACTGGTGTTAACCAAAGAAGAATAGGAATTAGACTATTACCATATTCTTCTTCTTCAGAAGATTCCAGGATTTAGTAACAGCTCACCGGATTGTCTACGAGCTGTAATTAAGAGTAGAGGTGCTGCAAGTAAATATATTTCTTTCAAAACAGATCTCTTTCGAGTGCCTAATGTTTTTTTCCCAACGTATTTTGGTAAATTGTATTTAGATTCGATGTATTCGACAGTTGACCCCCGACAGTTGAACCCGTTCTCATTTTTGACGCCCGTCACGGATGTTAATGTATAAGCGAATAATTTGTGTAGCTTTTATAGTTATGAATCATTAATAAAACTTTACAATGTAATTACTTCTGTGCAAGTTCTTCTTTCATCTTACTGTTGACACCTAAATTGCTTTATATGCCTTTAGTATGTGATAACAAGATAATGGTATTTAATTTTGGGAGTTTGCCTAAATTATAAACCAGTTTCCAAACTTTGAAAAATTTCAATGGCGACTCTATCTCGTTATCTGAAGTAACTAGAAGGTGGCCAGTATCTCGTTATCTGAAGTAACTAGAAGGGGGCCAGTATCTCGTTATCTGAAGTAACTAGAAGGTGGCCAGTATCTCGTTATCTGAAGTAACTAGAAG
>JACJUY010001771.1:80950-126029 GCA_014220935.1 Platorchestia sp. MABIK
GTGGCCAGCATCTCGTTTTCTGAAGTAACTAGCAGGTGGCCAGCATCTCGTTTTCTGAAGTAACTAGCAGGTATACCAAAATGAAAAGTAACGAATCTCCTAATTTTATACCGCATGATAGTTTTTGATGCAAGATAGTTTTTATACATTTTACTTTTTATTAATTTATTTATTTTCATTCGTTTTAGATCCTATTTATTTTAGGTTTTTGCTTATACATTTCATTTTTAATTTCTAATTAATTGATATTTTTATGCATGTTTATTTTTTCATCATATTCAAAATTTACAAATCATTCGTTAAAACGCAAAAATATTTTCGAAGCAGACCGAGTGGGACTGGTGATAAGTGCTCCCTGTATGAGAGTTGATAAGAGATAAGAACAATGGCGAGGTAAATAGTGATAAGGTGAGTTTTATGGCTAAGCTTTTATTGCCTCTATGAGGAAGTTCGTTATCATTTAGTAGAAATTAAAAAAATTTCTTTTCGGGGGTGAAACTAAGTATAACGTTAGCAGCTCGGTCGTACCGTCTACAAAATGTATGAATTAATGTAGAAGTAATTCCGCTGTCCATCTCAGTTATCAAATGGAAACCAAAATATTGCAAATCCTAATGACTTCAGCACCCTACATCTTTTTACTTCGAAGATTTGTGTGTCAACAATAGTTCGAGAATTGCAGTGTCTGTATTAATTTACATAGCTATAGCATCACTTAATTATCCAACACTCATGAAATCAGCTACCACTGCAATACTACCGCGGATGAGGTGATATATCTTAATTTCCCGGATGTTCGTTCCTAATGTCTTAACGTTTCGGTCTTATCGTTTCTTGTCATAATTCAATGATTGAACTAATTAAAAAATTCAAGTTATTGATTCTTTGAAAAAATAATTTGTAGTTCTGTTAAATTAAGGTTACCTCAGGTATAGATAGGTAATCATGATTTCTTTAGTGCCTACTTCATTTCGTTCCGTTTTTATGCCTTCTTAGCCATCCTTTCTTTGTCTTTTCTTTGTCTTCTTCCGTAATTTACTGTTTCTATGCCCTGGCGTTTCTATATGGGAACACACTTTGTGCAGAATCCCCGTTTTTACAGTCCATCCTAAATGATCCCTTCCCTTCGCTTCTTTGAGATGGCTTATTTTGTGGCTATCTTAAGCTGACTGATAAAATAATAACAATGACAATGATTCTAACCCTAATAATGTTTTATTAAAATCCTCAGGATAGAACACTTATAATTGGATACAATGATAATGATTCTAACCCCAATAGTGTTTTATTAAAATCCTCAGGAGTATACTTGAATAGAAAAAGTAGCGTATCATTCGGGTGGAGTGTCATGCATGAGTTCACTCTAAGTGGGCTAGGAATATTGAGGATGAAAGATAGACTACTGGAGCCATGATTTGTGGTCGTCTTTTTCTGTGTCGTGATTAATAAGGTTCAAAGGTAAATATTCATGGAGCTAATATATATGGATGAAACGGAATATATGGATGAAACATTCGCCCGAGCGCACGAACTTCGGGGTTTGGATCCATCGTTTGTATCCATCTCGAATATATTGTTTATGCTTCATCAACGGTTTTCAGTTTATCCTTGTTTACTTTTAGGCTGCTTTCTCCCTCGAGACTCCACGTTTTTGCTTTTATTTATCCATTTCTCGTTTTGCAGACGAAAGAAAATTGTGTTATAATTTATCTTGACTTTGCCTCTCTTTGTGCCCAATTTAGAATAGCATTTCTCTCTGGCGCCAGTTTTAAAAAGGTGATATATCTTGAGACGCCAAGCTATTGAATTATCGTTGTTTCTGTCAATTTTTTTTTACGGTACCTTCTGCGACGGCCATTTTTGACCATACGTTACCTGCTTCAGGAGTCGTTCTAGAATTCCATTTTTTCTAGATAGATGGCCCATTAAAAAAATCTCTTTCGGCAGTGACATTTTAACAAGTTTCACAAATATGTTTTCTCTGTAATACATTTTTCAAGAATCTTTAGTTGTAGATTTGTATTCGACTAATTACGTTTGAAAAATTTTAAATAAATTTGTTAATATTTATAAGATGAAACGTATTCTCAAAGGAATAATTTGTAAATATGACATGTATCAAATAAAAAAGGTTTTTGTAAATAAAGTTATAGCGGTTCGAACGTTATCAAGAAAAATTCTTGTTTGATCTGGGATTTGTATTATATTTAATATAATAAATATTTAGTTTTTTTGCTTTTTGGGACAGTGAATACAAAATTTCTTGCTATTGAGCATACCTGGCGTACGAGGTTCCTCAAATCTAGCCCGAATTCTCTCATTTTGTTCATGACCACTCCATTTGCAACCAATCAGTTTCCTTCATATGTATGTGTCTTCTAATATGATGAATTGAATTTGTATTATAACTTCAGAATGGGAAACTACGGTCAGTGAACTAAAGCCTCCGGTATTTTGAGGTATTATTCCGCCACTTAAGTCAGCGCTGTGCGACTCGAGCCGCGCGTTTTGCTGCAGGTTCTCATCGATCCAGATCGTGACGTCGAGATCAATGCGGCGCCAGGTCGGTCCAGATTCTAAACAAGTCAAATGTGTGTGGGACGGTAGCGGTGTCTCGCTTCAGCGGGTTGATATTTACAACTATTCAAATTATTTCGCTGAATCATCAAAAAAAGAATGGTGTTAAAGTAAGGCCTTCGTTAACCCATAACTCAGAAAAAATGGGAAAATATTAGAAAATACAATATTTGAAATACCAAGGAGAATCTTGCAGAAAATCAATCAATAGTTGCCTCACCTAACGTAAAAATAAGTAAGAACCATCAAAAAATCCTAAATAATGTAAAAATGAAGAAACACGGCAAACTTACGTAAATACCGCAAACCTCGAAACAAAAACTTAAAGCCATGTAACCTTGTGCAACGTTAAAAATGAAATGTTCGAAATTAGATGATTCAGAAAAAAAGCAAGTAAAATTTAAAACTGTCAGAAGCCTACAAACTTAAAAATATAAAAAATTAGCCCAGAATCTAGAATATGATTTTCTTAGAGATAACGAATATCACATTCCTAGAGTGAGTGACTCTTGAATGAATTCACACGTCTAAAACAGTGATCCCCCTGAGGTTCGGTTGTACATTTTAGGTCGCTCATGTCATGGAAATGTAGCGTTCTCACGCAAGTAAATTTTGTGGTACCCACGAGTCTGCAGTGTAATGAGCGTATTTTCAGGAAATTCTCTCACAAATACACGGTCTTGTTCGATGGTGAACGAGCAGCACGCTAAAAACAATTATCCTCCTCGAGCAGATGGCATTTCTTAGAAGGAAAAATTCTGAGAATAATAGCAAAGAGAACATTTCTGTGAAGACTATGAATCAATGAACACAATTTTTTGGGGGTAATTCTTGTTGTGTTATCTTTTGCGACTATTGGAGAATTCGTTACGTAATTAAGCTTGTGTGACTCAAGATGCAATGTTGTACTAGTCGTTTAGATCGACATGATGTAACCATGCCTTCGAATGTGGCTTAATCGTTCAGCTGCAATCATATCATCGACTGAGGTTCCAACGTGTAGACGCTCTTGATGTAGTAGCTAACCACATGCTTGTCTAACTGTATGCCCTGTTTTACTGACAAAATCTTGTATGTATGCTTATCTTGATTGGGTAAAAGTTGCATTGATTATAAGTTACTCTTGTTTGGATAGGCTATTACTCGAATTACTGGAATGACGACATGTAGCAGGGGCATGCTCCTGAGGTGTGTCTGCGCGGATGATCCCACTTCTGTATGTTAACACGTAAACTGCGGTGGGTTAAACTAAAGTTCAATATTCAATTCAAATTTAAAGATAATTGTGGTAATCAACTTTGAAAATAGCAAACATCAACTGCATTGGGCGTTTATTTAGTTTTCATAAAGTATTTATAAAAAATGAGTTAGTGACTGTAGGTGGGTCAGCAGCACTATGAAAATTAGCTAAGTGACCACCGGTGGGTCACGTCGCAGGAAATGTGCTTGACAAGCTGAACTAGGCATTTTAGGGTGAGGGTCACTGAAATGATATCACTACGCGTGCAGTACGTGAAGCTTCTCTTGCTCAATTGATTAGTTGGCAGATTTTGTGCGAGTTCACTACAGACAAGAGACTAAAATTGATTCATAAACTTAACCTAGTGTCTTTGAACGCTCAAAATTTTGATGCTGGCCTTCGTATTTTAAGAATTGATTAATCTGACCAATTTCTTGGAATCTAGTCACGATTGTGCGACCCGTGCATCATGAATATAACTAGTTTTATGCTGAAGAGAAGCCTATGAAGGGCATCAAAAACATTCTAGAATACCACCTAGTTGCACGTTCAAGGTTTCTGCTAGGCACTTCGTATAAATAAATTTAACATGCATGAGGTGGAGAGGATAAGAGGCGGCGCCCATCAAGCATCCTCTACTTGAGGCCGCTAGGAAATGAATTGCTGAGCTTTCATTTCAGCTTTTCTTGAATACTTAAGAGTATTGAATTTTAACGTGAGCTGCGTCGTTAGAAAGGTTTGTGAACAAATTTTTTAGTGACCTTCCGTTCACATTCACAACTTTTTGTGGTCATGCAGATAACAGAAGCCTGCCGGCATTTTAATTGCTTCAAATCTGTGCTAGACGCTGTAGCGAAATACCTCCGCATCATGACTAATCATAATTATATCCCCTTCGCTTCGTTCACGAGTCATACGAGGCGAGGAATTTTTGCCTACAATAAAAGTATGTTCCCGGTTTTCAGTCGAGTTTGCCATCCTTACGTCGCAGTGCTCAATGTCACAACCATGGTAGACTAAAGGTCACAAGGTAGAATAAAGACAAGGGACTAAAGGTAGACCTTTCGTCTACCATGGTCACAACCCAGGCGACAACAACCGCTGTGTGAATTTTGATATTTTAAAAATTTCCCAACATTGTGGATCATGTGCGTTGAACTTGAAATATATTTAGCCGAATACTTAATGATGAGAGTCAACATAAAACCGCCTGCGTAATTCAAAGTGTTGCTTATCCGCCGCCTTGAGCTGCTCAAGTTGTGGCGTCACTGACATAATCGTGTTTGTCATGTGAGTTGCAAGTGCGCCGTTAATGCTCTCAACGCGCAGTTTATCCTGTCGGAAATGCTCTCACGGTGTTCATGAGTGATAAATAACATGATGTCTCGTGTGAAATTTCCTTTTTCGTAGTTTTATCATTATTGCAATATCATGGGGGAGCAGTTATCTGAAATGGAGGTGCTGTGAAACTACTATAGTGCTCAAAATATATTTAGCCGCTCAAGTGAGTTTTTTCTATCATTCTCCCTCCGACTTGTGCAGCCATGGCGTCACAAAATGCTAAAGGGTGTGCCTGTGTGTATTTTATGTGTGATGAGTGAATACTTCTAATCTGGCTTGCATTCTCGAGTAAAAGAAATAAGCGAGATGCATTGCATCAGACCTTTGTGGGCTGCTAAGATACATGCATGTATGTGTGCTGGTAATGCCTCTTCACTAATTCTAGCATATGATCTCCAAAATATGCTGAAGAAAATACTACCGCTTGGAAAAGTCGGTTACATGTACACCTACACTTGCTTTTGTACGTTCAGTAGTACAAATATGTGAACTTAGAACTGCATCCAGCCATCGTGCCGGGGGCTTAAAGAATAAAGTATATTATGTGCGAGTTGTAAGAATGAAAGCAATGAGTTTAAACTGTTCCATGAACATATTAAATTAGCAGTTTTGCCGTCGATGAAACGCTTTTATACTTACTTAATTCCAGGATATTTTGTTTACGTTACTCTGGATTTCATCGTTATTTTTTGGATGTCGCCAGCAGTTGTACAAATGAACATAGTTACTGTAACTTTGAGACCTGATCCGTGGAAGTGAACGAGTGGTAACCCTTCTAAAAATAAAATTTGTTTAAGGACTAAAAGAACGAATTTTTTTATAAATACGTTGCACCTAATAGGGATAAGTTTATTGAGCTGGAAACTATGGAAGTAGAAACAGTTTTGATCGCTTAAGTTTTGCGAATATTTAATGCAAGTGAGATGTTTCACTTGCTTTTAATTATATAGTTATAGACTTTGCGCATCTATTTTGCGTAACAGGGGGCATGTACTTTTAAATACGTTGATAATTAATGAAGGAATCAACGCTGGTAATATTCTATCTCACACAATGCATTAACCTGCTGAGTGTGCAAAGTTACTGTTAAAACTGTGCATCTTTACGAATGCCGACTGAGATGACTCCAATTTTTTCTCGTACACAAAACTGCCGTCCAACATCAGTGCGATATTAAAGAAGTTATCAAGAGACCGGGACGAGATCTTGACAGTGAAAACTGTTACTGCAGTTCGCGTTATCAGCAATGATATTTAGATGTTTGTATTAGGTAGGGTTTTGCAACGATAACTAGTGCAGTTGGTGAGAGAGGAACGGGAAATGTCGTATGCGGGACCGACAGGGTTATGGCCTTGAAAGCGCAAAGGCTCCGGGGGTAAAAATAATGAGATCGAGGAAGAGGGGCATCAGCCTCTGTGAGTGTAGTTGGCAAGGTACCGAGCCCCCTCTGAGATGCATGGGCAGGCTACTTAATTGCTGTTTGTGGCCACACTGCGTAGTGCCCGCACTCTCCTGTGGCAACGTGCGCCTCTTATGTATATAGCACATGTTGCTGTGGTTGCTGAAAGCTTTACACTGACGCCTGTTCGTCAACGCGGAACTTCAACAGCTTCTGCAGCTACATGATATTTATTTAACCCTTTTCTACACCGCGTGTCAGTTATGGCACAAACCAAAAAAAAAAATAAATTTACTGGAGAACTACTAGTCATTTTTGTGTGATGCAACCATAACTTTTTTATAGATATTTCACTTCATTAATGGAAGTTCTTTACTCTATACTTCAAGCTGCATTATAGTGCACTTTTCAGAGGAAAAGCTATTCATTCTCAATTTTAAGTGGTGCAGGGAAGGGTTAAAAAATATTCTGCGCGCGTTAGGCCGTGCTGCATTATCACAGCGCATGTAACGCGTTCCAGAACGATGCAGTTGCAAAACGTCTTCAATACGTCTGCGGTTCATGAAATTGTGCTCAGTTTGCACAGTAAGCTTACTTTTGATTGGGACTCGCTTTCCTATTGAGACTTTTTCACATAGCGGTGCAGCTCCATGAAGTTTATGTGCTTGCGTTGCCGACAACAGTTGTTTTTTTCTCATGAACTCGTTACTAGTCTGTTGTGCCTTCCGGTGTTTCAAGCTGAAGTGGAATAGATGTTTGTTACTATGAGCAGTCGGTTTCACTTTAAAACAGAGTTTTTTGGGGAAATTCTCGGGAGCGGGGCAACCCCTGTGTTTATTGATGTGTTTGATGATCTGCATGTAGCTGATGAGGCAACTGTGAGCTGACTCAGCATTTCTTAAGAAGCGCGCAGTTCTTGCATGCCTTTCTTGTGTCACTGTGAGCCTGAGTGAGGTGTTTGTAGGCATTCCGTGTTTGCAGTCTTGTGGTCACTTCATTTTACTGAGTTGCTGTAGTGTAAAACAAACCCGGAGTAAATTCCTCATCTTGAAGATTACCTCGAGACTTTCTCCCTGCGAGCAATATACCTTCTGATTTCTCTAGATTCACCAAAATTTTCGTCAGTAATACGGATGAGAATAGTAACATAGGGCTGGATGTGCGAACCATCTACATTTGCCAATGACTTGTAATATTTTGGTAGAAAAGTAACTGAGTCCAAGATAGTTGAAGAAAAACTATGTTCGTGAGTCATAAGTAATTTAATTCCCACGTATTTCTACTAACATGTCATTTATGGGTTTGTTAGAGTTATGATTTTGTAAATTTTATCCCACTGCTGTGGTTACCGGTGTCAAGGTTTCATTTTTATACGTAACCCAAATTGCGGCCTATTACAAATCCTTTCGATGCTATATTTGGTAAACTCAAATGAGGGAAATTACATTCATATAATTACATAATTCGTTTGGTGAGTGATACGATTTTATGATTCATTTTGGTAATCGTGATCAGGTAATTCTCAAACCGTATTTTTAAGGTTATAATTTATTCAAATATGTTCAGGATCGTCAGTATTATTTCATAACTGGTGTGCACAGCCCGCCAAAATGACGGGATTCAATACCTCTCTTGAACAAACTCTGCATACGGGGATGACTAACAAATATATCTATCTTAACAGTACCCGTGATAAAAAATATTATTGGACTTGTGCACTAGTGAAACTCGTACCACAGATACGGTCATTATGGCTATCTTTATGAGCATGACAGAGAAATGGAAAAAGCGGACCCAAAACAAATAAATCAAGGGTATTGTTAGGTAGCAGCAGGGCCCGTGAAAATTTCAAGGTGGACCCATGTAAAAATTCTGCCAATATTACCTAACCTATGCTAACCTATCATATCCTAATCTAACCAAACCTATCCTAAACGAACACATCCTGGTACAATTCAAACAAATCAATGCATGTAAAGGCCATCTTTTAATGTTACTAGTGCACACATGCTGGTCAGCATTAATCTGAAGAATTTCATCCCTTCTTTCTTGAGTTAAATTCGCTTGTGCAAGTCGAAGCTGTTCGGCATTAGTCTGAAGAATTTCACTCCTTCTTTCTCGAGTTGAATTCTCTCGTGCCACTCAATGTTGTCCAGCGCTTTGACGAAGAATTTCCTCGCTTCTTTCATGTGTTAAGCTCTCTTTAGATACTCGGTGTTGCTCTGCATTATTCCGTAGAATTTCCAAACTCCGGTCAAGGGTCAATTCAGCTCTAGCTTTTCGTTGGCGAGCAACATTGCTCCGTCTTGCCATTTTGCGTTGTTCATCCGATTGTCTTCGATGTTTTTCTTGCTGTCGAAGTCTTGCTACTTTTCTCTTGCGGTTGGATACATTTCTATCGTTGGTGGCCTCTTTTGCCGGAATTTTATTCTGAAATGTCGTCTATTATCTCTTCAAAGCTTTTCAAGAAATTCACAATTTCGAAAACAACTCAAGTTCCAAAATCTTGAGCCTTATACCCAGTAGTAGCCAGGTTACTGGTCGAACGAATTTAAAACATTTCTTTTTGCATTTTCAATTAAAAATATCAAAGCGACATGATGAATTTCAACAGAGAAAGCTCCATAGAAAATTTCTATTCTAAAAATTAGCCGAATGAGAATTGTGGACACCATAATCAAGAGGGAGTCACACGGACGGAGGGACGGACGGACGCGGCTACTTTTATAATAGTGATACTGAGAAATTCGGTATCCATCATACCGCAAACTCAGACATCCTATGTTTCTTAAGAAGCGGACACCAAACAAATATATAAATAAATATATAAATAAACACAAAACGGGTATTATTAGGTTAGATTATTGTTTCTTCTCTTTTTCACATTCCTTGCTCTCTCTCCCTCTCTCTCTTGCAAAAAAAAAACGTTGTATGAACGGGTACTTAATTTTCCTTTTGAAATTGATGTGTCACCGGACTTTCAGCCTCTCTTTAGAGAATATAGTAACCGGTTTCGAGGAAGGGATTTAAACTTCCCAAGAAAAGATGGAGGAACAGGGAGGGTAAATAAAAACCCTTTTTATTTACCCTCCCTGCAACACTAGTTATGCACACTAGTGCATAACTAGTTGGGCCGTGCACACTAGTTATGAAATAATACTGACGATACTGAACATATTTGAATAAATTATAACCTTAAAAATACGGTTTGAGAATTACCTGATCACGATTACCAATGTGAATCATAAAATCACATCACTCACTAAACGAATAATGTAATTATATGAATGTAATTTCCCTCATTTGAGTTTACCAAATATAGCATCGAAAGGCCGCAATTTGGGTTACGTATAAAAATGAAACCTTGACACCGGTAACCACAGCAGTGGGATAAAATTAAAAAATCATAACTCTAACAAACCTATAAATGACATGTTAGTAGAAATACGTGGGAATTAAATTACTTATGACTCACGAACACAGTATTTCTTCAACTATCTTGGACTCATGTAAAAAAATACCTACATCTGAACGCTACAAAAAGAATAAAATTCTCCGTGATTAAAAGTTCAAAGACGTAGAAATGCATTCTTCTGAGCGACGTGACAACTCGATGACGTGGCATCCTTGTCAGAGTTGGGTAGAGGAGTGGGGTTGATGTGAGCAGATCGAGGAGAGCGGTAGGCGTTAACCGACGTTGACGTAAGTTTTCGTACATTCGATAAGCAAGAGCTGAGGCGCCGGCGTTCTTCGTACTAGATATTCATAGCGTGAAAGATCATCTGAAGTATTGTACAAGAAATTGTACACATGCTTCGTCGTCTGACGAGAACATAACTCTTACGAGTCAACATTTTTGGATCTTATTCGAGGTTTGGTGGGGCGATACGAGGGTCAGATGTATTCTTCCTCGAGACGTTTCCGTTATTCAAAAGTGACCAAACTGTATGTATAAGTAGTTATGTGAACCGCAACAGATTAATTATCGTTTGGGCGTATGAATCATCACAAGCACATTTTTATTAATTAATTATCAAAGAAAACTTCGTGTGCAAACTTGATTATTAAACTCATATCGATACTTTCATTTGAGTTTCAAATTATGAACTCAAATTTCCTCTTAGTTTGAAATATCAAGTGGTATTATTCTGAAAAAAACACGAAAGTGAGTAGTTGTTTGAGAAGCGTAGACTAGAAGGAACGTTCCGGACATTTATTGCTCAAGCTGTAAACGGCACTTCATGCCGCGAGTTATTAAAGGTCCGTTCGATCCTTCCCAGCTGTGTGGAGCCTTTGTTGCTCCATAGTCTCTATCGCCGGTACACAAAGGCCTGTTCAAGAAGCTGCTCATCAGTGTATCATGCCGGGTATATTAACAGAATTTCATTTTGTTGAAGTTTGTTTTTAGTGTACGGTGTCAATATCCTTTTAGTGCGAGCGTCCGCTGCTACATGTGTGAGTGAGTGAACTACAAGGGCGGGCATGCAAGAGTGAGGCAAGTTAGCAATGATTAGGGTAAATAAGGGTGCTTACACACCAAAAGACTGAAAGCGAGAAAGCAAGTGAGAGAGAAAGATGTCAGGCGAGATCTATCACACACCAAAAGACAGCCAGTTGGCTCCTGAATGTCATGGAGAGAGGTCTATAACAGAAACAAGCGGTACAAGCAGGTGTTTGTAACGTTGAATTTCATTTCTATTTCATCCCATTGCTTTAAAACATGTAATCTGTCACTGTGTTTTGGGTCTTTTGAGTTACAAAAGCACAGTACAGCATAAACATCGAATATAAGGAGTTTAGTCTATGCTGGAGAAATTGAGTAGCACACCTTCCTCGTCGACATCTCACCGCACCCTGACAGAGGCTTCTCGCTGCAGCCCTCAAGCGTGAAACCATCTTCGAGTCGCTTTCTCGCTTCAGCCAATCTTCAGTCTTTCTCGCTCGTTCACCTGCTTGCTTGCAGTGTGTGCACTCCCAGAGGAATCCATGTCAATCAATTCAAGCTGGCATGCTGTCTCGCTTCAAATCTTTTGGTGTGCAGGCACCCTAAGGCGGTGTCATTTTATGATTTCCTTGTAGATGTTTTTACACGAGGTTGTATTCAAGAAGTTTCAACTAGATTTCATACTTTTACTCTCCCGGCACTACCTATTAATTTTAGAATACGAAGATTCTTGTCGGATAGCAAAGTTCATATTTCCTTACTTCGCTAAATATCACAGCGATAAATTAACGAAACTAGTGCCTCTTTCTCGTGCAGATGCTGATCGTTCTTCTGAGCTTCGGTGATAAGTTATAGAAACATTTTACTTAATTCAGCACTCTCTCGTGGAAGCTGTCACTGATGACTGTTGTGTCTGTGTTGCAGCGGATGGCTTCACCTACACGCTGGGCATCTTCTACGTGCACCTCCTCAGCTACTACGATGTCTCTAAAGCCGCCGCCGCCTGGATTGTGTCCATCCTCGTCGGCGTCACGCTCGGCTCTGGTGTGTATAATAAAACTATAATCACGGGTCAAGACAAGGGCTTCTGCCATCTTTCATAGCTTCTGGATAGCTCTCAAGAAAGTTTACCAAATTGATTGCATTTTTTGGAAGAATCCATTGGCGTGGGAAATACACATGTCTGAAGGTTTTTTTTCTGCATTTATACACTAGACTTCCTTGTAGTAATTTCACTTCAAATCATTAGCTATTTGTTAATAAAAACTGATTCGACGACTTCGCGGTGTTTGTGGTGGTAATTCGTACAGTACTTCTTATTTCGCGAGAAATATATTATGTGATCCAGCTGCAGAGCGTTTAATTTTCTGAGCTCATGAATAATTTTACACTTGTTGAGCCGAATTATGTTCTACAGAACGTGAATTTGTGAACGATTCACAATGTTTTATAATTCATGCTCCTCCTTTTCCACCTTTTGTCATTATACTGCTGGTGATCTTTGAGGAAAGGGTGGGAGCTCATAAATCCTACTTTTCGACAAATTTTCAATTTTGGGATTTCCACCCAAAAATGATGATGGTGATGGAAAAAATGATGAAAGGTAATAATACCATGCTGTATATGCTCCAACTCATGCTTTCTACTGTTCTTTAGTAAATTTCTGGTGAGTTTGATGTTTCAGGCTGATTTTCTCAAATCAGCATTTTTGCTCATGCCCATTGATATGCATGTCAGCTTTACTCAGGAACCGTACCAAGAATATCAATGAAATTTCGCTAAGTTGCACAGTATGTATAGCAGCTCAGTTCTTACAGAAATGAACTCCTTAGTTATAATAGTTTCCGAGCTATGTTCATGCAGTTTCGGAATTCATGTTGCAAAGATAACACTTGTTTGTCTATCAGATGTAAGCTCCACAGTTTCGTTATGAAATATTTTTTTTTTTATCTGTAGATGATAAGATACTTCTAAGTACCTATAGCTCGCTCATGAAGTTTCAAGAAGAATCGCTCTGTGTTGACTTGGATATCTGGACATTCCTGAAGTTGTATATCAAATTCTCACCGCGATGGTGGCCATTTTCAATGAACATAACTTGGCCTAAATCGGTATAATTTCGATTTGATGGACAAAACTGAGGAATTGGTGCATGGCCAATACAGATGGAGTGTAAATTAACTATGGAGTTGTTTTCTTCATAGTCTGAGGCTCGCCTGAAAATACCCTATTTTTGAGCCCTTACAGGCCCAACCCCTGCATTACCGCTCCAGAACCTGCTGAGTTCTGACGTGCCGTTGCGTTCATTAGAGAGAGTCTTACGACCTCACGCATCAAATCTCACGCCCGTTATTGTTGGATGGGCAAAGTTGACCGATAACAGTCTTCAAATAAGTGCATTATAATTGTGCTTCAGTGGCTTAATCACCCCATGTGACGAGTATATGAGGACGTTAGACTCGTGATTTAGTGGTATTATTTACTCGGGGAAGTATGAGGCTGGCGATCCGTCGTGCTGGAGCAGTGAGCCGCTAGATCTAATTAAATCGCCTCAAGCAACCGATGAACGGTAATTTACAGCTTTAACTAAATACTTCAGAGCAATCAGTTTTGTGGAACTTACTGTTGAAGAATTACGTGGTCTATCCTTCCACGCATTTCACCCAAATATAATCCAAAGGGTTTGCTGTAACTCAGCTAATTTTTTATTGTCATATGGGGTTTAACTGTTTTAAATTGAACGTAATTATAAAGACTTTTTCAGACACTGCGAAATCTAGTTTAATGCCGTTGATTAACTAACTTTGATGTACAGATAATGCTAATTCACTGAAACCTGCGGCAATTTTTTTTGTGATGATACTGTTTCTCCATTTTTGCATAATTTTCAAAATCTGTTTGTAAACGTAAATTTGAACGATGCGGACTTATTAGAGAATGAATTAATTTATAAAATTTTTCGTTCAGTAACATATGGAGTACAGGAACTTTCATTCAAAATTCTCAAATCAGGAGTCTCGCGGTGAACATTACAGAATATCTGAAACATTTAATTTCAGATATTGTGTGCTCGTGTAATTTGGCACATGGGGTAGATTACACTATTTGAAATGTCCCCCGTTGCTGCAGGCCCGCTCTCTGGCGCCCTGGTGAACAAGTTCGGGTGTCGCGTGGTGACCATCATGGGGTCCGTGCTGGCCAGCCTGATGCTCTTCCTCTCCATTTATGCGTCGAACATCTTTGTGCTCTACTTCACCATCGGGCTCGGAGCTGGTAGGTCTTTATTCCTATTCTTTCTGGCTGTGCTGTAACTCGAGTCATTCTGTGTTTTGTTTTGAGCAATGGGTCTTGCGACGTCTGAGTCATGAACTCTATTGTTACCGAGCAGAAATTATCGGAAGATTTTCCACGTTCAGCCTTTTTCCTGCGTTTGATTTTGCATGAATTTGAATGATTGAACTGAAGTGCGCTGTTTTATCTGTATTTAAAAAACTACTTCAGAAGAATAAATCCTTGCGTATACTTTTGAAACAAGGGGACTGTTAATTCGTACGTAAAACGAAGCATAATATAATGATTCGCCAGTATAATGTACGACAGCTGTCAAAAGTCAAATACTGGCGGATTTGCTTTTCAATTGTTTGTGAGGTGACCTCACCTGCTCTTCAATTGTTTGTGAGGTGATCTCCCCTGCTCTTCAATTGTTTGTGAGGTGATCTCCCCTGCTCTTCAATTGTTTGTGAGGTGATCTCACCTGCTCTTCAATTGTTTGTGAGGTGATNTGATCTCACCTGCTCTTCAAATTTTTGTGAGGTGATCTCCCTTGCTCTTCACTTGTTTGTGAGGTGATCTCACCTGCTCTTCAATTGTTTGTGAGGTGATCTCACCTGCTCTTCAATTGTTTGTGAGGTGATCTCCTCTGCTCTTCAATTGTTTGTGAGGTGATCTCACCTGCTCTTCAATTGTTTGTGAGGTGAGCTCACCTGCTCTTCAATTGTTTGTGAGGTGATCTCAGCTGCTCTTCAATTGTTTGTGAGGTGATCTCAGCTGCTCTTCAATTGTTTGTGAGGTGATCTCACCTGCTCTTCAATTGTTTGTGAGGTGATCTCACCTGCTCTTCAATTGTTTGTGAGGTGACCTCACCTGCTCTTCAATTGTTTGTGAGGTGACCTCAGCACAGAGGGTCTCCAACCATACACTTAACGTTTTGTCCCAGTTTCCTAACTTATCAGAGAGCACAATGTCAAAAAGGATCGTGTTTCAGATTCCGCCCGCTCAGCATCTGACCTCTGAAATTTAGATTCTGTGCATATTTTGAGAAACTGTGCTTAATTGAATGAATGTTATTCAGCTGTGGAATTGGCTGTATTTTGTTAATGCTAGCATTTTTTCAGTTATATTTTCCTACTTTATAGGATTTGTTTGTCCAAATGGTCATAATAGATTTTAAGTTCATAGGAATGTCTGAGAGCACGCTTTTTATCTGAATTTCCAGAAAACCGGTTACAGACTCACGTGAAGTTCAGACTGTTGCTGTCAAATGTTCACTGCGACACAAGTTCTTAATTTTATACAGTCTATAATTGATGTTGAAGCGGGTAAACCACAAGGAGCTCCAGTGGTGAAAAGTTTTCGTAAATTCAAGTTATAAAAATTACTTACAAAATGGTTTGGTTAAAATGACCACCTTTTTTCACTCGAAGAAATATAAGAAAGCTCAAGTGATTATATACATCACGAATAACCAGAGAAATCTGTCTCATACATGAAGATTTCTTTGTACCTTTCAGAAATGGTTCAATACTTTTAAACTATGCTTCGAAAGCGTGAATAATGTAACTTTTTTCAAAATAACGATACATTTAACGTAACTACTTCGCGGTTATTTGTAATTTTTTAGTTTCCCTTCAAAATATACTCAAAAGTGCGCCCCTAAAACCGTGGACTTTTTAAATTACAAGTTATAGTTTTACGACTTGTGTGCCGTGTTGTCCTACAGATTGTCCTATTTGCGGCCTGGACAATCATTGGCACGGGAATCATTTTTTAAAAATAATTTGCCCTACAAACTCTAAGTGCGGGTTTTGTGATGAAAAGTTCGTGACTGCACAATTTACGTTTGCTGCATTATTTATACTCGTGTAAAAACCAATGTTTCGATTCTTCGGTTCTGCCAAACGGTTAAAAATGTCAGAAAATTTTGAATGAATGAAATGATGTCAGATCGGTCAAGTAGAAAGTATTTACCTCTGACTCATTGTTCTAATTTTCATTGATGAGTTTTAAGTGCGGGACTGCTTAAATAGTCCTACGAATTCCTTGCGTACCTGTACCGTATTCACCAATATATCGTTGTGTGTACATAGGGGGACACCCAATACCCTCCCTGGTACATTGCCTTGCTTTTGGTTACAGGCCTCGGCTTCGGCCTCATATACCTGCCCGCCATCGTGTGCGTGACGGGGTACTTTGAGAAGAAGCGGTCCTTCGCCACCGGCATCGCTGTCTGCGGGTCCGGGCTGGGCACCTTCGTCTTCTCGCCGCTAGTTGAGTACTTGGTCAGTGACTGTGTTTGTGAGCAAGCTTTGCTGTGTATTTGAACGTCTTCTTTAAACGGGCAGAATTGGTTGTTTGCTTCAGGTGTTTGAAATTCACATGTCCTCTGTACCACAGTTGCGTTCTTCGAAGTTGTATAACTTGGCATTTCTTCTGGACGATCGAAAACTGATTGATAATTTGTTTTACGTATGTATGGTATGAAATTGCTGGCATCTATCAATTTCCGTGAAATCTATTATGTACTTATAAAACTCTACTAGCCTTGTTTGTTCGCACAATTGTCACTGTCCACTCTCTGCTCTTAACAATATGTATTTGATAATATTTAACATCTAGCTTTAAGTGATAACATGGGGAACAAGTCAACATTTGGAATTCAGAAATCACATAACTTAAAATTCACAACCCATAGTTTGGTACTAAAAAAAAGGTAAAATCTAATTTTCTTGCGAGTTGGATTGTGGACACGACCTGTCTCAAATGTCGACTTCCTAAAGAAAATCTCCAAGAAAGTTAAACAAGAGCCAGGAAAAAACGATGCGGCGCTTTAAGAGGTGATTCGAAGAGAAATTAAAAACCATGCAAGATAACCACTTTATAAAAAGCTGTATGTAAAAGCATTGACTGTGATCTTGATTTGAGAAGTTAAAAATTGATATCACTTGAGGGGCGACCGGATATGTCGACGCTGTTCTGAAATTTTTTCTCGAAGTTTGCCACAGTCATTTGACTCAAGTCTCTTGGAACATTGATTTTTTGTGTTTCAGCTTCCTTTATATCGTCAATACTTTTGAATTGAGTAATTTTTCAAGCATTTCGCAACAACGGATAGAAATCAGTCTCAGTAACGTTCCTGTTTTCAAAAATTAAGGGACTCATTCGAAAATTTCTTGCACGTTACAGACAATAACTTTTGCGGAGTGCAGTGGTCGTAGGGGCACTTCACGTTGGTTACTGCCAGACCAGTATTGAAATTCCTATTATTTAAACATTCTCGATAAAATAAAAAAGTGCGCTTCGTCACTGTCAATCGCAGCCGGTGTTTGGGGAATTTTCTGCACATCATTCCGACACAAAGTTGGGCGAGTTCCCTATTCTCTCTCACCCAATTTCTGTACATCGAAATTGAATTTGCGTTTTTGACAGTGGTCAGAAAATTTTTCTTGTACAGTCATTCCTCACCTTACGAAAGACCCAACTAACGCATAGCCCAAGTTACGAAACGCCTTTACGTAAATTTTCGTCTCTGAATACGAAAGAAAATTCAAGATACGAAATGCGAAATCTCAAAAATTCAAATAATGCGCGCTCGGCTTCGCAGCCGCCCGAATCCCCCGAAACATAAATACACTTGTAGCATCCTGTATTTTACTTTGAAATTGGCGCGATAGAGTTGTTCTCCCATTAGCTATCTCCCAACACCTCGCTGGCTTCCCATTGTTTAGAAGGAAGCGGCATCTCCATGATACCCACGATGCTTTTAATGTGCCTTCCACCCTCGTTCGTCATGGAGTTCTAAACACGCGTGAAGGACAGTTGCTGTTGTTTCGTTACGGAGATACTGTTGCATGACTAATTCATTTTAATGATTTAATACATAATTTTCGTTTACTTCTAACACATATTTCATACAAAATTGGTATACTTTTATAACTTTTAGAGAGTTTGGGGGGGTAGTATTGGGGGTCTTAGAACGAATCAGGCTTTTTACATGTAAATTGCGACTCTACTTACGAAAATCACGTTACGAAACCACTTCTGAAACGATTTAATTTCGTAAGGTATGGTATAACCGTGTGAGGTCGTTAGTTTCTCATTAATAAATTTGCATTCTCTTTCCCAGGCACTGTTCAAGTAACCTGACCCTCGGGTCACGGTTTGCCAAGTAACTCTCAACTTGCGACCAGTACTTTGGGTCGCCCTGTACACCATTGCCACTTATGTCCGATTCTACCAGTTGGCCCAGCGAAGTGTGGACGAATAAAAGTTAGGGTTTTTCAGTTATATGAAGGCAAATCACAACAACTCATGTATCAAATAAAAGAGAAATGTATTGTCTTTAATGACATCCAAAATTATTCATGATATCCTCCATTCTCCTTGATAACCTGGCGGAGACGAGGGATCACCTGATCACACCGGGCGCGCACAGTTTCGGCGTCAATTTCTGCCCAAGATTTGGTCAGGTTTTGCTTCAAAACCTCCACAGTTGAGTGGAATGCAGCTTCTGCTCCAAGATTCAGTGCCAGTTGAACGTCGCACTTTATTCAAGAGACAAAATCCAGCTTCGGTAATGGTGTGGGCAGGGGTCCACAGGTCTCAAAACCCCTTTGATTTTCGTCGAGGCTGGTGTCAAAATCAACCAACATGTTCATCTTAAGACGTTAAAGAATGAAGTTGTTCCTTGGGTGAGGAAAGTCACTGAAAATGAAGGAATTACACTTCAGCAGAATGGAGCAACCTCTCACACAGCCAGATTTATCCAAGACTGGTGCAAAGACAATTTCAAGTCGTTTTGGCCCAAGGAACTATGGCCTCCATCTTCTCCTGATTTAAATCCAATGGACTTTGAGATATGGGCTATCTTGGAGCAGAAGTCCTGCGCTGTATCCCACTCAAGTGTGGAGGTTCTGAAGCAAAAATTGACCAAATTTTGGGCAGAAATTGACGCCGAAACTGGGCATGCTGCGTGCGATCAGGTGATCCCTCGTCTCCGCCAGGTTATCAAGGAGAAAAGAGGATTTGTTCAATAATTTCTTGGATTTTATTGAAGACAGCACATTTCTCTTTTATTTGATACATGAGTTTTTCTGATTGACCTTCATATAACTCAAAAAACCCAACATTTATTTGTCCACACTTCGCTTGGCCACCCGGTATGTGTGATGTGTCCGCTCATGTTTGTCGATCCCTAATGCATGAACTCAGCCCAGGTTTACGCGCAAAATAACTGTTAACTTATCTCACAATTAACCATAAGCCATGTCACTATACATACAGTACTACTGGGATTTTTTTGTCGCTGATTAAAATTTTCCTTTGTTAACAGACGATTACTGTATTTTTCGGTGTTTATGTAATTACTCATTTGTCAATATTTCTCCAAAGCGTAAAGTTTGGGATCGAAGCGTTGTAAAATAGTCGAGCTAGGAGTATACATGGAAAACATAAAAGTCGTGAAAACATCCTTTTATAGAAGTCCTCAACTTTCTTTCCAAAATCAATTTTGAAATAAATGAAGCAGCCTTATTTTGTACTTTGACGTCAGTCGTGAACCTCAACACCTAAGACATTTGTTCGTGGAAGCTAAAAAAAGTTCGAGCTGTCACCTTGCTGTTTGTACGGTACGTACATTTTTAAAGCAGTTACGCACGAGTCATCTGTCGTGGCCGCTGTCTGACTGAGCATCAACTCGCTTGTGCCCAACTCAGAGGCTATCTGTCGCCTCATAAACTCATGCTTTGAACACAGGCGCACAGTAATGACGACTGTGACACTTCAACCTGATCTCTGACTCTAACGAGGGACGTTGAATGAAATAAGCGCTTAACAGTTGATCAAATTTACGCAAAGTGGCATCACGTTTCTGTGTGAAGCAATGATTAGTTGCTGTAGTTGTGGTCAGTCGCCCTGGCCTAATGGCTAAGAGTAATCGCCTTTCGTGTGAAAAGCGAGGCAATTCAAGACTCTTCTCCGAATGAAGCCCGACGCTTCTCCTAGTTGGGAAGAGGTAGAACTCGCCATAATTCCTCGTTTAACCTATGTAGGTGTAGAGAATGCGTGCCGACTGGGGGTATTCGGCATTGCATCTTGGTATTATTTAGAGGCATTTGAGATGTCCATGGCCCACATGAAATTGATTAAAAAAACACAATTCAAGATCTGCGGACTGTGTTATCAACACGTTAAACTTTCTTGTACGAATGTTCTATACACCTGGCTTTTCTATAGAAATTATCACCAGGTCTACAATGAAAGTATTCTATACTACTTTACATTTTAAATTTTACGGCTTTCAGTTTATTATTACAGTACCTTCTCTTGCACTCGGAATATATTCAGCACTTTTATTTGTACACACTTTGAAATAACTCTTAACTTCAACAAAAGGTACAAGTGCAGCGCCTTTCGGTGCCTTCTTTACGGTCGATTTATAACGCTTGTCCACTTGCTGACATAGCCTTCATACTTTGTTGGTTACGCGCCTGCCAAACGACAGGTGTCGCTAAAATATGACGTTTGACGAGCAACAATTGACGGGCCAGAAGCAGACTGTCGCGCATTCCAAGCGACGCTCGGACATATGGTGTTGGGAATATGCCCACTTACTTTTCTTGTATTGAACCAACAGCGATTTATATTAAACACTTCGTGCTGAAATTACCAGTGTTATAATAATTACTCAAGCCTTGCGTTCTCTCGAGATTTATATTGTGCTCCATCTTAAATGTTGGGCGTAGCTTGCATATTTTCGCTAAGTCTGTTATGAAAAGTTGTGGGAAAGGATTTCAGTCACGTTTAATAATGAAATACCCAACAATAAATTTTGGATTTCTGTGAGTATAAGATCAGGACGGAAGATCGAGCTGCATGGCGCCCATTTTCACACCAGGGCCGAATGGAAGTTAGTGGTTAACTTCCTTTGCATAGAGGAAAACAATGCTAATCTGCTTGGAACTCTCCATACTTTCCCCATGCCTTTCATTTCAAAAGCTCTGTGACACATGATAGCTTTTATTGCCTTCACTAGAAGGAAAGGCAAAGTGGAGCTTGCTCTCGCAAGATAGCGGAAGTTCTCAAATTCAAGACTTCAACGACCCTGAAGGTGTCATTGGTTTTCATATAAGGTTTAGCGTTTGTGCGTCTTGCTTGTATTAATTCGAAAAATTTATTCAATGCGTAAAACTATATGACCGCAGTTGGACGACGGAAACTTGAGAAATTTCATATTCTGTAGCTCTACAAACGATTAGACGGTGAAAAATTCATTATGGAAAAGGAATTTGCATTTATTATTAAATGAGAATATGAACTCAAGACTTCATTACCTCGATCTCATTAGTCCTTCTATACTGGCTGTTTTTTTTTTAATTATCTAGACATGACCACTGTTGCTTATTTCTGCTGCATTTAGAAACATTGTACCGTGAACTTTCAAATGCACGTACTTGAGATGCCTCGCTCAGTTTGTGTTCGCTGCCACGCAGCCTTATCAGTTAACGATTTTCTGTACTTAGTTGCAGTTTTTCTGTGTGTGTGCACTTGCATGTGTGTTTAAAGGTACGTAGCAATCGTGTTAGAATTCGTTTCATGCTTGCCGCAAGTGAATCGAGACACTCTCCGAGTAAATTCAACATTCCTGAGCACGTGCATTTGAGGCGTCTATCCATTGTACGGGCACGGAGAAATAGCATCATTATGCGATGGAAATATAGCCTCGTTCAGTTTGTCATCGCATGCTCACGAGGCGACATAAAACGCCGCTTGTCATTTCCTTGACAACTGCCGCGTCTTCTTGACTACGCTGCGAGAGTCTATCTGAAACGTGATAGCGCTCGAGAGTGGGCAGTCATACCAGACACATGAAGGCCGGCCGTGCAGGAACTTGCGTTGATGAAGAAAGCTGCCATGCTTTTTACCATCGTCTCCCTTGTCACCCGAACAACCATCAGAGGTGTTTGTTCATCTCATTTGAAGGTCCATGTTTCGGCTAAATGTTTACGACTTTTTGTACACCAAGTGAGGGAAGATTTATTGTCGCTCAAGGGAATGACTTGATTTAGTTCCGTTGTAGTTTTCATTTCTTTTTTAAATTAGTGATGACAAATTTTCTAAAAATCTTTGAGAGTATTGTGTTTCTACGAAAAAGTTGAACTGAGTTTCTGATGTGAATGTAAAAAAATCTAAGAGTTCCGTGCACTGCTATTTTAGATGGTGTCTTTTTGCTATCAACTTGTGTCAATACAAAGTTACATGAGGCATTTTTAGAATGCCATCTCAATTGTATAGCAGAATAGTTGAGTTGTATTTTTTGAGCTGTATCGTGGAATTTGTGAGTAACGCCTAAGCGGGACTACATTTGCGTATTTAAGTCAGGGATTTTGTTGCGGATTCAAAATTCATTTCAAGGATTTACGTTTTTATTTAAAAATAAATGTTTTAACTATGGTTCCTGATGTATTTTGTGAGAAATATTTCATGTAAATAACTGTATAAAGTTGTCATGAAATAATGTCATGAGCCTACTAATTATTTTTGCATTTAGATATTGCGTCATGACTATAAATTGATTAGGTTTCACTTTCATGTTTTATATTTTGGAGTTGATTGCTATCATTCCTGGAAGTATGGTACAACAGAGAGTCTCAAAAAGTTACTAATAATTCTGATTAAAATTATCTCATAAATGGCTCACAATATCACGTTCTTCATTGTACTAAAGATTTCGCATCAGTCTCAAATCCCCTATTAAGTTTTAAACTCGGCTTCCATTTGAAGCTGTTTAAGTTATGAATAATGGATCTTGTATGCCATAAATAAATAGTACTCTTATGAGGGTCAAAACTTCGTATCTAGGAAGAATGCATTGTATATTTTTATATTCAACAGCGCGCGCATCAGTTTTTGTTTCGTCAGTCGCTCTAATGTACAATTAGTCTCGCGCTTGCAAGGACTATGTTTAGCTAGAGCTGCTTGAAGCTGCATTTGCTTCTCGAAGTCGCCTCGTGTGTAATCATGATTCCGTAGATGGAACTGTGGACACTTCCTTGCCCTCGTTGCTATGTTTGGACAATGCGTCAGGTGCCTATGGTAACAAAGATGGGGTTGGATTCCGTCGAGTGTCTCGTCCCAATGATGGCGCTTGGTTTCATCGGGTGTCTCGTAACAAAAATGGTGTGAATATTTAGCGTTGGGTATGAACATTTGAACGTGTCGCTGGGTGTCGTCGAGTGCAGTGCGCGCTGTGTTGTGTTGTTAACCTGTGTGTTCTTGTGTGCTCCAGATCGAGTTGTACAACTGGAAAGGCGCCATGATCATCATTTCTGGCCTGGTGCTGAACTGTATTTTCTTTGGAGCCCTCTTCCGTCCCTTGGAGGATAACTACCCAAAACGGAGGTAATCATTTCTTTTGTTTCTCTTTTTCACATTCTGTTCCTAAAAAAATACCCATACCGGATTAAGTTTTTGATCATTTGTTCGTCGTAAATTTTTCTGTTATTTGAATTGCTACTAAATGATGCCCTCGTCCTTGCTTTCTTGGGAACACCTTTGTTGTGGTTAGGGAATCAAAATTAACTCCTAATCTTATCTTATTTAATGAGGAGTATTAAGATCCTTTCCGTTGAAAACAATACTCTGAAAGCAGTATAATATCAAATTCAAAATGGAAAGCTATCGGGCGCTAGCCAATAGTAATCGATTGCTTAAACTGTTTATTTTTCTCGGGCATCTGTGCTCTCTTCTACATTGATGCACAATCCTATTTTTTGCGTAATTGTTGCGTAGATTCTCTTCTATACGTGTATTTTGCTGTTGCTCAGACCGCGGCGCATGCTGAGCACCCAGATGTCTACTGAGGCGCCTTCCCCTGACGCTGCTGCTCGCCACCACGTACCCAGAGTCGAGGTGAGACAACCTTCTTTTTGCGCTCCTTCTACTCTGACCTCAGTGGCTGTTTTTGTGCAGGACCTTGACCTTGACGACTAGGAGCCGATACCTCACTATTCTATCGTTTCCTAGACTTGGTTTCGTTGAGTTGAACGATGCGTTTGGCGAAATGAAGTTGAGTTGCGGTTGTATTCGTGTTCGACATCAAACGGTTATTATTAGAACACGAAGTGCGCGATTGTGGCTCGTACTTTGAAAGAAAAGAAGAAGAAAAACATCTAACTTACAATAAAAATAATACTTGAAATGTGTAATATTGGTTTTAAAACATCTTAATATTAAGATCCTTAGTTGATATTCACACATGAGTATCGTAATATCTATACCAATTATCGAAACAAAGGATTGAGAGAAAAGCACGAAAAAATGCATTCCCTTCGTTGCGTTAATCTGATTTTGAAAATGCATATGAATACAATTAACAAAGACAACATAATCCTAGTGACGCATTGTTGAAAACACCCTAGGTAGTGCGCACATAGTACAGTATCTTGAAATACGAGCCTAGGAAATAGTGATATGAGGAATTAATGTTGAAAGTAAAATAGGCAGATTTTAGTTATTCTGCGTCTAAGAATATAAGGTCGACATTCGGAACAATTTTTTCATTCTTACCTCACAAAAAGTATTCCAAATAAGGAGCTCGGAGAGAATAAAATAGTTTATCATAAGACAAATTTACGATACTTCTGTTGTCCCTAATCTCGGGAGCGCGAACTTCCTGAGATTTTAAGTCATCGTGACATTTTCATTTCCCACTTTTTTTTATTTTTCTCTAGTTGAATAGAACTTTTCAAAGCTCTCATTATTAATCCCGATTAACTGTATCGAAACGGTAGCTGCCACCAGTCCAATATTTGGACAAACAATATTATATTTTCCACGTCATTACAATCAAATTTAATTATCTTTATCATCGGTAAGCGTGTTGCCAGAGCTGTATTGTTTCAAGGTTAAGCGTTCACTATCATTTATAAGATTCGTCTCGTCATCTTATCTTCGTCTTTCTCAATCTCCTTCCGTAGACAAGGTTAACGAAAGCATCAATTCTACGTTACGTTATATGAGTGGTATCGACTACAGCTTTAACTACGCACCCTACGTACTTAGAGGAATTGGAATACGAGAACTGTTGAACATAGACGTAATAAAAGGGGACTTATCTTAAGATAGGTGTGGCTCGATCGACAGATGAACCTCTCGTGATGGCGCCGCTATCTTATCGGGATAGCGGTTGACGGTTGCCACTCGTGAATGACGTTAGCGTAACTCAGTTTGTCACTTTCAAATGAAAAAGGGCCCATTTAGTCGTTTGTCGAAATTGGTGTGGGCATATATCAAAGCGTATTTCTAGGTTCTAGTTCAAGTTAGTTCGAGGAAATTAACGGATGCTCTCCGTTCAAAACGGTCCGAGGCGAGCGTGTGTGCCTGATGCTCGGTCGCCCACTATTGGCTGTCACGAGACAGAGATTGCTCTGTCTTCGATCGAAGGATTTAAACCTCAAAGTAAAAGAGGAAAAGGAAAAATTAAGAGCGGAAGAAACACAGAAGGAGAAATAATAGGACAGGTGGAAAACAGAAATAGTAAGTATCTATTCTGCGTAACCCAACTCCAGCGCCCCTGATCAACATGGGAAATGAAACAACTAATGGTACATTTTAAAATTAAGTTTTATTGAAATTTTCGTGGGAATACGTGAGTAAATGTTGCACAGGAGAATCTGAAATCCGTAAAAATGATCAAAGGAGCAATTAATTGGATGAAACACGAGAATAGAAAGGCCCCTGAGCAATAACACTGCCGATGCAAACGCAAGACAATGAATTACGAATGAAAATGTTAATAAACGTTACGCAGGCCAACGTGGAACGCATAAAATGATCACATACGCAAAAAAAATTATGAAACTCCATTAGAGAAAGGCACATTCGTTGAAACACGTGATTACCATCTATCCTACATAAACTCGTCACGAACCCAGATTTAGTTGGTCTCACAGTCTCTTCAACTCCAATTCGCCAATGTTCAGACGTGCCGTTCTTGTTGTCCATGTTTCCTGTGAAGGAGCGTAGCTGCTGCTGGATTGATGCTGGCTCTGTTTAGAGCTCTCAAGTTAGAATGATGCTTGCCGCGAATGAATTAGAATGTTGCTTTGATGCTGCACTTGCCGCGGCTCTGAGGTCAGTCGGCAACATTGCACCACGTACGTTGATGCTTCCACTGGCACCTCCTCCCCAACGTTGAAGGTGCGTGCTCGGCCGTAGATGCACCTGCACTGTAAGTGCCTGGGTGCTTGGACTTCGTGTAGGCTATTCAAGCATTGCGGTAGATGATTTCGCGATTGCGTGGCTCAAAATCTATATGCTGAAGATGCTTGAGAACTTAGAGATTTACGGAGATCAACGTGTGCGAGTCGCCGGGTAAGTCGTCGACGTGCTGTGCTTCCCGCCCTTTTGAACTTTTGACGATCACCGATACGAAGCTGATGCGCTTGAGGCTGATTTCTAGTGCAGCTGGTACAATGGTAACGGCTGGTGATACGATGCTATGCTCTTGAAGCATCAACGTTGCTGAACATCACTTTTCAAGCGTTACGAGTATTGTGTTCTCTTAGTAACTTATATTCAAATGCACTGTCAAAATCAGATTAGGCAGAGCTAAGGAACTCATTTTTGATGTGCTTTTCTGTCAATCATTTTTTGATTCAACATTTTACACGGGTATCCCAATACCAATGTGTCATTCTCAATTAAGGATGCCTTTAGGTTAAGATGTTTTTAAAATCCAATGTATCGACGTTTCATGTTTGTACTTTATTGGAAATAAATGTTTTTTCTTTTCTTTTCTTCTTTCACTTTGATGCTTGGTTTGAGGTGTCATCATGCCAGGCACGCCGGCGGCTGCCGGGCGCCCTGCCCTCACGCACGCCATTTCCGTGGGCCTCTTGTTGCGTAACTCAGAGAAAAAGACCTCCCTTCTCTTCTTGCGCTCCGCTTTTATGCACTCCGCTTACATTCTTCTAGAAGCTTCGTGAGTGTTCTTCGTTCTCCTGCTGTATCGTACGCTCCGATTGGTTAAGCGCTTGCTTGTTCTGATGCATTAGTTGCTCATTGGTTAAGGCCTTGTGCGCGTTTTTCTCCCGCGAACTTCCGTGTCTGTGATTGGTGCGCGTCGCGTCGCCTTCCTATGCTTACGTGTACCTCTTTCGGGCACGTATTATTCCGCACAGCCCGCCAAACACTCTCATAACCCCATAAATCCCTTGTTTTTCTGCGCGTTGTGAATGAATGTAAACCCCTCCTTTTTTATATGTATATATACTACATGTCAATTTAGTAGTAGTTCCCCTTACGTTTTATGTAGTTCGCACGAGATTTCCATTTTCATGTCGCCCCTCACCTAACCCCCACTCTTTGGGGAGATGCTTCACCCCCCTTATTTACGCTCACGGCCCCAAGCTTGTTCGCGGCTGCTGTTTTCCAGCGCATTTGCTGCTAACTTCTGAGTGGTAGTGTTTAAATATATCTTTAGTATGTATATCATTACATGACTACCATCGCGGCGCTTTCGAGGGAAAGCGTCTACCCGCTCTACCGTGAACTACCAATTACTAATTACAAGTTGACATGAGAAATACTAACAAGAACTATTTCTTAAACATTTGAAAACATCTTGTATTAATTCTATGAATAAAGTTATACCAAAATCTCCCTTTACGCCATATTAGTACTGAGAAAATACAACGTAAAATTATAGGTTGAGCTTCGAGGCATCTTCTGGCGGCGTCTCTACGTCGTCCCGAAGGCGTCCTGACATGCTGATATTTCTGGAACATCATAGACGATTCAAGATTCTCACTGGCGATAGGCTTTTTGAAGACTTCAGCTTAAAACGTTCTTTTGAAAATGTAATAGGATGATACGCTGGCAAGCTGCATCTCAGTGTTCCAAGCGTTGCTTATTTTTGATCGTAGATCATCGGTAGTTATAAGTATAACACTTCCTACGCTAATAATACTGGCTCAAAAAAGTTCACCGGAGTCAGAAACATGAGAAGAATTGTTGTACAATGCTAACCATAACATTTGTAACATAATTAGAACAATACGTAAAGTTAACTACCTAAATAGTGTTGTTTAATATACTCACGAGCGTAAGAAACGAAAAATTGCCACATAAGGGTAACAAGAATCTTTTAGGACAAGAATAAGAAATAAAACACTAATATCCTATAAAGTTATTCCATAAAATTAATTACATCGCTTCTTAAAATTTTTTTATGTGAAAAGTCCTGAGTGGATATATATAGAAGGGTGCCATGACGGCCCATGTAAATGCTTGGACAAAAGACTGAGAGAAAAACATAAGAATGTATCCCATAGCTAGTTAGTTGATATTTAGTAATCTTTATTTATGAATACAATAAAAGAGACATAAAGATGATGAATTCAGTGTGGTGAAAACACTTGTTTCCGCGTACATTGACGTATGAGCTTTGGTTTTCTTGACATCATAAAATAATATTGAAATTATTTGTGGATGAATTATATCTATAACTAACGGCAAATATTCAAAAATATCTTTCGGAGCGAGCACAATTAAATATATATTAATTCACTGTCTGCAAGAGCATGCTTTAAATCATACAGGAAATTTATGATATTTCTCGTTTAAATGCTTGGCAATAATACAAGGAGGTGACGAGGTTGGTCACGTGACAAGTTGATAGGTATTAAACGTATTTAAAATACAAATTTTAAAAAATACGGTATTTATACGACGAATGCAAGTCGCTTGATTAGCAATTTGACAGAAACTGCTGTACATATATATGCACATACACGCACATACACAGTGTATGTATATGTGTACGTAAATATTAGCATATGGCAATCACATCGTATACGCATTCTACAAAATTGTAGTGCATGTGGTATAATGTGCTGAAATATAGGATAATTAGCGATAAAAATTCGTAACTACTTTTTCAGTATGTACTGCAGCTTGCAGTTATTGTGGAGACGCAAGATGACGAGCTATTTTGGTTTTGAAATCTCTCAATGTTTGAGGGATTTTGATACTCTAGGGAAGTTATTTACACAGTAAGGCGTCTGATGCTAGCAGAGCCTTCTGCCCAATGTCAGATGAACGGTAGTTGATTAAGACATTATCGCTCTTATTCTGCTTTAGTTTAGTGACGGTGGGGGATGAAATTGCACTATACCAGCATTGGTCTGAGGGAGATATAAAGAGCAAAATACGTATTGGGCTTAGTGCACGGGAAACCATTTTTGGAAAGGAGTGTAGCCGATTTATTTAGAATAGGGGTTACGCGATCACTTCTTTTGAATTTACCTTTGCATACCACCTTAGCTGCGAAATTCATACACTTTGAGACTCTTTTTGGAGATTTGAGGTATGTTTCCCCATACTAGGCTGTAATAGTCAATACGCGATAACAATAAAGATTGAATGGCCAATAATCTAGATTTTTCATTGAGCATACTTTTTATACGATGAAAAACATTAAAATTCCGTAGGTTTTGTTGCAAGTTTTCTTAACGTGGGATTTGAAGGATATGTTTCTATCAAATCAAATACCTAAATATCTTACTTTTTCTGACAGATTAATTTCAGCGTTCCCTACCGTAAGAGTAAGATTTAGAATTTACTTAATTGAGTCTTTGGACCCAAAAATAATGCATTGCGTTTTGCTTGCATTTAGTTTGAGACCATTTTAGTCATACCATGATTGCAGGCTAATCAACAAGGTTTCTGTTTTAATTTGCGTCTGCGATATTTCTGATTCAAAATTTGTCAATGCACTTTGAACATCATCCGCATACATAGAGATTCGAGTGTTAGAAAGCATTTGAGGGAAATCGTTATTGAAAATACAAAACGATAGCGGACCAAGAATGGATCCTTGAGGAACTCCAAAATTGTTTTGAATGAGTGGGGACAACTCGTTATCAAAGCGGACTGCATGAGACCGATTTGAAAAGAAGCTTTTGAACCATAACCTGTCAACTCCTAAGTTTAATATTTTCCGCAAAAGTTGATCATGTTCGACGCTATCGAACGTTTTGAAGAGATCGAGTAGCAGCGAGAGAGTTACATTTTTTATCCATATCACTTAATATTTTTTCAGAGATACTAAGCAGAGCGTCTTGAGTGCTAGTGTTCCTCCTATAGGCAGATTGATCTTGATGAAATAAATTTGACTCGTCCAAGTGAGATGACAGTTGATTAGTTATCACTTTCTCCAATATTTTGGATAGGACAGGTAAAAGACATACGAGCCTGTAATTTGGTGGTGTATTGATGTCATCAATTTTATGCAACGGTTTTATTATGGAGTGTTTCCATTGGTTGGAGAACTCATTAGTTGCTATTATCAAAGGAATCAATGGTGTTGTGACTGGGAAGCTATCTTTGATGTATTGAAGGGCGATACCATCATGTCCGACTGCCTTTGTGTTTTTCGATGAGTATGAGATATTTCCTAACTTTGGTAAATCTACAGGACGTAGTCCTCCTGATACCAGCCCTTGCAGGTGCAGTAGGACACAAATTTTCTACTGACGGTTGATTTGTATTGATTTTACATACGTCATTGAAGGCTTGAGCACTTACTTTTGAAATGAACATGCTGAAATCCGCGGCTTTTGCCAATGAATTTTCAAAATTACTCATGCGGTCTGAATTTTTTTATTGAGCTACCCCACTAAAGATTTCCCATATTCATTTTGGGTTATTTTTTTCGTTTTTTTCTGGTGAAAGTGAGTTTGTTTTGCGTCTGTGCTTTTCTTCCGAATAAGCTTTTCATGTTCTTCATATTTCTTGCACAAAGTATGGTTTGATCTATTGTTTTTTACTAAGTAAGTTTTCTTTATTTTGCTCAGCTCTTTAATTTCGTCAGTAATCCAAACAGGGCGTTTTGGCTTAGTTTTTTTGGCGATGTAAGATGCGCGCGCATTCGTAGAGCTGCTGTGAAATTCTCGTTGAAGATTGAAAAAAAATAGTTTATTTCCAATAGAGGTGGTACAAAAGTATCATCATTGGTTTTTAAAATATCTTAAAGTTAATACACTTAGATGGTACACACACACGAGTAATGTAATACCCATGTCACTAGTCGAAAAATGATTGAGGGACGACTCGTGTGTCAACATCGTCGGATTGCATCATGTTCGGAAATTCGGCGGACCTATTTAGTAGTTTTGAGAGATTTCGTGAATGCTATAACACATTTTACTCCTCTTTCCCATCAATATTTAAAGAAAGCAGTAAAGTTTATTGCCATATTTATTTATTACTGAAACCAATCGTGCACATGCTAATGGGCTGAGATTTTAAATATTTTTTTTAATCCCATGACCTTATGTTGTGGATTATTATGAAGTTTGAGAAAAGCTCATATTCATGCATGCTGTACAAGTCTTTAATTATTGTGCAGCCGCGATAAAGATATTTCAAATATTTGCGTTCGTCACTCGAATTACGTTGAATGATTCTCGTGCGCTTCCTTGGAATTTAGCCTCCATGTCAGTTTGTGTCGTAGTTCAGTAAATATAATTGTCCCCTTACTGCTCATGTTTCATACAAGTGCTTTGCACTTGTTAGAAATCGCTGAAACATTAACGTGAAAAGATAGATCTTCCTAACGGTCTTGAAGTTCTTTCAATTTGCTTGTGCAAACTAGTGTTACGATGATTTTAGTTTGACTTTCAAGTGCAGTGCACAATTCCGTTAACTTGAAAATTGCCTTTACTCCCTGCGAGTAACCTTCATGACAAGCTACTGAAATGGTATCGATGTCGGTGTAATTTTGAAGCGTTTATCATCTGATATCTTCGTTGAGACTAGGAGAGCTGGAACTGTCTGATGTCTTCATTGTTTGGGCAGTTCGTTACACAGGTACAAGCGGCGTTAATGAAAGAGAAAGTTGGCCTCGCTGCTACAGGACAGGTGCGTGTAGACTGCACTACAGTGTGCCGACCGCTTGTATCTGGCTTCAAAATCCCCCGTGGAACTCGGGTCCTGCCTCTTACAAGCTATCACGAGCCCCTCGAAAATAGCACTTGACTAAGAACCTAATCGTTTTGAGCGAAATTAGAATGCTCATTTTTAATTTTTTTCTAGTGGACATCATAGCAATGTCGACTTAATGCGATAGTTTTAACAATTTAACGATTTGTTTTTTGTTGCATGGCTCTATAAGTTGTGGCTCTATCTGGAGCAGTAGATACTGATTTTCTTTGTATTGAAACACTTTCAGCGTTACTTTTCCGCTGAACACCATCAGAAATGTACCAGAATCATTTCTCTGAATGGTTGCTGTACTATATACAGGGTTGTTGCTGAAAATGGATACCTTTTAAAATTGCTTAAACCTTTTTCACAGACAAGAGAGGAAAATAAAATTGGTTTTGTTAGAAAGAAGAAGAGTTAATTTTTATTTTTATTTTACTTTGCTGGACCTGCGATTCAAAATACCCGCCACGAGCTGCGATACATTTCTCGATGCGGCCAGCGAAATTTCTGATGACGCTCTCAAGAACCTTGCTGCTGATTAGGCTTATTAATGTTTCTCACAAAAATTGCGATTGCCACTTTTGGAAGTTCCTCTGAATCACTATTTTGTTATGTCTGAATCGGTATTCAGAGAAGAATTTCCCCTTGAGTCTTGACGATGGATCCAATTTTCGTTATTTCTTCGATGATGAACTTGCGTTGTTGAAGAGTCAGTTGTGCCATGTTTGCTGGCTACAATAATCTTCTCTTCTGCACCCTTGATTTTTATGCTTATTTGGAGGGAATACCAGATACGTAAGAAAACCTTGAATTCTGTCCTTTCGGATGTTCAATGTTATAGTTTCCTGTTTCATACATTTAAAAATTTATTGGAATTTTGAAAGGTATACATTTTTAGCAACAACCCTGTATAGTAGGCCTTCTCTCAGACTCTTCAGTGTAAACTTTCCGGTCACACAGCAGCGACGAAAAAATATAAGAATTTTCATGCAGAATTATATAATTTATGTTTATTTACAGTTCTCGAATTGGCTAGTTTCTTTATAATAATTATGATCGACGCGTTTAATTTTGCATGTCTAGCCACAGTGCTCAATGACGTCATCGTCTCCGTAGCTTTCTGCGCCCCGAATAATTCCATCGCTGCGTTTATATATCTACATCCATGAAGACTCAAGGCATCCGCCTCTGTTGGAAAATATTTTTACTATATTCATCGAAGAAGGAATAAATTATAGAGAAATAGAAAGAGCGCGAAATTTAATTTGCGAGACACACGTGAAATTCAAAACAATCCCTGTAATGTATGGCAGCCACAACCTCAAATGATGAAGGGCTGCTGCTGTGAATTGTGCAGCGCTGCACAGAAATCTCATTTTCATGTGTTCAACTTTATAATGAATTCCCGAGTATGGTGACTTAAGCCATTGTCGTGTCTCAACGTCTTTACTCGTTTTGAATCCACTTTTTGAGTAGATTCTTATTGGTCTTTCCATTCACTTTGTTTTGGACTTTACTGTTTCTTTTAGTTCATTTCATTCTTTTCGATCTCTCTTCCTCTCGTAACATCCACGCCTCTTGTTCGTCCGCTTCTCCATAAGTTATACTTTACGTGCGATTTGTGAAACATGCTTAGTAGCATGATTGTTTAACATAAAACTGAGTCAAAATTTGTAGTACTTTATACTTCCCCTTCATGCTCACGTTTTCGTTTTTTCCATTTGTGACTCTGATAGTACCACGGTGTTTCTCTATTTTTTTTAAGGTTTTTACTCAAATTCCACATTTTTCTTCATTTTTGTGCCGTTGTTTTAGTTTTCAATATTGCTTGGCAAACCAGCGCGTTGTTATCATACAATCGCGTTTATTAAAGTTTCCATTTCTTGTCTTCAAAATCTGTCTAATGAAACAAGACTGCAGTTCCGCGATAAGTCATTTTACACTTTCTACTTGACCATCCAAAGAGACGTTTTTCAGTCGCTGAACTTTACATTAGGCCTTGAGGTTAACGTCGAATCGTTTCATATTTCAATTTTTCACTGAAGTTGAAACTGTTTCTCATTGCATTTCCCTATCACAGGTGTCCGAGACCTTTAACGCAGTCCCGATGTCTTCGAGTGACGCAAGCTTGGCACAAAAACTGCTGAGCTTTAAACTCCGAGCAAAACAACCTATGAGGACGGTCCCTTCATCGTCCAGTGACGCAAGTTTGGCGCAAAAGCTGCTGAGCTTCAAGCGGCGCACAATGCAGCGATTCCGTGACGACTCTGGACCTGCAGATGAGCAAGACATGTTGCGCATCAAGTCGCACGGCTGCCTGAACCCGACTGTGCAGTCCTTACGGCAGTCGGAAGCTCTTAGGATGACAGTGTCTCAGCCCTGTGAGTCGTTCGGTCATTATTATTTAAGGTAGACTAAGCATTAATAGAGGTCTCTGACTCCGTAGGCGTACTGCTTTGGGTCTATCTGAAACTCTAAAGGGAAACGTGTTTCAGCTCCGTAAAATGTATAGTTCTTGAGGCAGTCTGCGACCCTCGTGTTTGTCGTCGATCTGCCTCGAGTTACTGAGTAATAGTGATATAAAACTCAGTATAATTTTCAAATTTCACGAGGTATTAAAAATTTTGTGTTTGTTTCGCATTTACCTTTCAGAAGCCTGGAATTTCCAGTCTCAGCTTCATAAGCTTTGTATTGTGATTCATCGAGACTGGCAATTCCTCAACATTTCAGTCATTTTCTAGGTTAATCCCGTTTTGTTTCCCACTCGGCTTAAATATGACGTTTAAAAATTAATGAAAGAATTGAAAATCGTGAGGAATGGCTGACTCTTTTATTTTTATCCTACTGGGTAGTAATGTTTTCTAAATAAGCTCACCTCCTAGAAATTTGCCCACACTGATATCTACTTAACTTTGGATCCCTAATAGAATTCAACTCTGCTCGTCTGTTACTAGTTGACGTTTCTCAGCCTCTTGCTGTGCGTGCCAGTTGTTGAGGTCGCTCGAAACGTTTATGTTCAGATTTTAGCAGCTCAAAGGAAAGGAAACTTGTTGCCGCAAGAAAACTATTATGACTCCTCAGTGCACACAAGAGCGGTCTGCTCCCGATCCAAGAATCTAACACAAAATGCTCTTCTTTAGAGCATGATTTTTGAACCATTACCCTGGTAAAAATCGACACTGTTTCTAATGGGATTTTACAATTCGGCTCAGAAAGGACTTAAGAGTTGATACACAGGAGCACATTGCGCCTAAAGTCACGATTGCTGCGAAGATTGATAGTAACCACAAGAAATTCAGTGACGTAAATATTATACGCGCGCTACTGCAGTACAAACTGCCACAAGGAGCTGTTGGCGGTCACTACCATATAGCCTCCTGTTGCAGCGAAGTAAGCTGACCCGGTGGAGTCAACTGACGGAATGACAGTGGTGATACGCTCACCTGCGGCAGAAGAAAACTGCGTCAAAAGCGTAACATGGCGTCTGTATCGATGCATTACGTTACTGCTTCGAACTGCAGTTTTACTTTGTTAGTGGGGTATAATATTTGAATTTTTTTTCAGTGTTTCCTGAGATGTCTGCAGGCGAGCGCTCTCCGACCTCTCCTAAGATTCAGGGGTCACAGTCTCACCTCCTGGACCGTAAGGATATTTTCTACAGAGGCTCCCTGCTCAACATTCCTGAGTACAGGTGGGGCTGGGGATTTGTACTCTTGGAAACTGGTTTTTACTTCTGGATACTAGTGTGTCTGGGTGTAGGTACGCCTGGAGATTAGTGTGTCTGGGTGTAGGTACGTCTGGATACTGGTGTGTCTGGGTGTAGGTACGCCTGGAGATTGATGTGTCTGGGTATACGTGTTCTGCATACTGGTGGGTCTGGATATAGGTATACCTGTATACTAACACGTCTGAGTGCTGATACGCGAAATCTACAGTTAGGGCTTATTATTTATGAAGAAGAATACAGAACAAGCAGAACTCAGGGAAATAACAGGAACCATAAAGTCTCATTCGAGTTCCGTAGTGGGAAATATATTTATCATATGGGGCAGCGACAATACAATGTGCAAATTTGAGGTTTTCAAAGCCGCCAGATGTAATATATCAAAAATTTGTGATGGGACGTTGACCCTGATATGTTTCACAAACTTATAAAACTTAAGATGCAAGCTAGAATGCTATTAGAATTGCGCTAACGGCTTAATAAGCTTGTAGATTTATTAAGCTTGTAATACTAGTACGTATGTTAATCCTTGGACAAAAATCTTGCGTAATCACTTTATTTTTCATAATGTGATTTCAAGCTGCTCCTGCAGTCATCATGTAACTACACTGAGTCTGATTGCTCTATGATAAAGTTTCTTGGCATTCTTTGCTAATGTAAATCTCATTTCATTCGAGCCTGAATGATGCCGAGGAAAACTGTTATTATTATTATCAGCAATTTTCTCATCCTGAGATAATCAATGTCGATGCTGCATTATTCCCGTGCATTATTTATGCTGACATTTCTAAACTGACCTGATATTTTGTGCTGCAGGCGAGACCCCCAGTACTACCGCGAGTCTGTGGTGCGGCACCACGATGTCGAGCGCATGCTCTCACAGCAAGAGAAGAAGGTAAATGTCAACGTAAAATCGCATGTTTAATTGTTCTTTTTTTTGTGGGCTGACGCTGATAATTTTTTCCTATTTAAATATCATCATTTGAATCATGTCATGTAACAATTAGAAACATCTGCTAGATAAATATTGGTTAATACGAAAAGGGACCAGGTGCACATCTGCATTGTTCGGGGAGTTTCGCGAATATTTTGGAAAGCTTCCACTGAAATTAAAAAATGTACCAGTTGCCACTGAAAGAAATCTAATAACTAATATAATGTTAATTCATTCTTCTAAACTTCATGCGTGTCAAACGAACGCTAAGAAATAAACAATTTTGATAAAGATGATTATACTGAGCAGGTGTGCGGATGCGTATCGTGCCCTGAAGAGGCTTGTTCTGCTCTGACCAGCCTCACAGACCTCGGCCTGCTGTCGGACCCCATCTTTCTGCTTTTTGCCGCGTCTAATTTCCTCACCTCCATCGGCTTCTACGCTCCCTACATCTTCATCGTTGTGAGTAACCTACCGTTGGTGGAATTCGTGCGACCCATCTTGTAATATACTCATTATATCGCGATTGTTCTCAGAATGAGGAATTGGATATAATTGGATGTAATTCTACGCTAATATGAGTTTTATCTGACACAAGCCACAGATATGTTCTGTTATTTTATTATTCTGTTATTTTGTTCGTAGTGTGATGGAAAACTTAACTGCAATTTGAACCTTTACTTCTTGCGCGACCACATCTTCCTTTGCTGCCTCCTTTTTAGCGTTTCAATAGAGTAATGTGTTCAATTCATGGTGTGTCTTAGTGTTTCTTCATAGTTTTCAAATGTTGCAGAAAATGTACAAGCAGACGCAAAACTTTCACTACTGATCTTTTACGTGTGTAAGATCAAACGACTTCTGCGTTTTATTTGTATCTTATCCTTAGAATATTTGTAAATTCATAAAAAAATAATGCTCACTATCAGCTTGTTTGCCGTATTTATTTGTTGATGATATTATCTGCCTATGCAATTCTTCCCTGAGTATCACTTCGACGGTGCTAAATGACTTGAGTGTGATGATTAGAGTGTTTTATGTTGCTCGACCTGAGAGATAGGACTGATGAGTGTGGGTTACAGTCATCTAGGCGGAGACTCTTGTTTTTTTTTCGGAGCTGTCGACTTAATTTATTTGACTTTCATGTGTGCCACATCTCTACTGTTCAAAACAGCTAGAATGCTGTATCAGACCCGCTGCCTCACTGCAGGTGATGGAGAATTTTATCGCTTCTACGCGTGCACTCATGGCTGTCATCATTTTCAGGATCGGGCGTTAGACATCGGAATACTGGCTGAAAACACGGCCATGCTGCTGGCTGTTGTGGGCATCTCCAACACCATCAGTCGGGTGGTGCTGGGTTATGTGTCGGATCTGCCTTGGGTCAACCGGCTCTTCGTGTACAACATGGCGCTCACCATCTGTGGCCTTTGTAAGATGTCGTCTGGTGTGATATTATGATGGCAACATGGCGCTCACCATCTGTGGCCTTTGTAAGATGTCGTCTGGTGTGATATTATGATGGCAACATGGCGCTCACCATCAGTATGGCCTGTGTGAGAGAGCGTGTGATAAAATGGTTTCTGTGTCAAAATTATCAACGTTAATGGTATAATAAATTTACATACTATTGGAGTTAAATCTTTTGCGATAACTGTAGTCCAACTTGGTGTACTAGAGAATTGTTGCAATTCGTGGCATGTATAAAACTGAAAGATGGCGCATTTTGTAACAGGAAAAACGGAATATTATTTCAATTTACAATATATCGTGTTTTAAAAGTCACTTGCTCTCACGTTTCGGTGGCAAATTTTAGGCAATAATTTGATAAATAATCCCAATAATGGTTTTAATGAAACCTGCGCGTGATGATGTAGGACTCAGCAATGTTTTATGTTGCTGTGCTACATAAAACTGAACAGCAACCCTCGCCTGAGTCCAAAATATACCAAAACCAACACCAAGCCGAGAAGCAATGGTTTCCTCAGTTATAACCAATTAACAATAATTAAAGTCTGTTCGCGGAGCTAACAACCTCGCGCGCCAGATACCTATATTCTATGTATGGCAAAACGTCCAACTTGACGGCAATAAATGATGCCTTTACAGCTACGTGCTTCAGCATCTGGATGACCAGCTACGGGTGGCAGGTGTTCTACGCTGCGATGTTCGGGTGCACCTCAGGGGCCTACGTGGGGCTCACGTCGGTTGTACTCGTCGATCTGCTAGGGATGGAGAAACTGACGAACGCGTTCGGCCTCGTGCTCATGTTCCAGGGCATCGCCGCCGTCATCGGACCTCCTATATGTGGTGGGTGATGTGTCCGCTGGAGCGAGATGTGTCTTGCTAGCACTTAACGCTTCTCTAAGAGGGAGGATCAAGAATCGTAACTCAAGGATAATCTTAACCTTTCAATGTATGAAACGACTTACGGATGGTGTGTCTTGTAATATGTGATGACAGACCTTATCAGAACATCAATGAAACTGAACAGTTTGGTTTTAATAGAAACAAACCTTGATTAGGTTCACTTCATGATTCTCCTGCGGTCATTGCCTTTTTCAACTGACTTATAGAACTTTTAGAGATCAGAAGACGAGCACTCAAAGAATACAGCACCACCGCCTCACTCCGTTGCGCCCATCCAGCGCACCAACACAAACTTTCATTTCCCACAGTCATTGGAGCGACCTATGACGCAAACACTGCACAATGTCAACACCTTTGTTTACAAGGTTTTAATTAGAAAAATTAATATCTGAAAATTTATTTCCAGGTACCATTTTTCTATTTTGTGTATACATAAAAATTTATGGAAAATAAAGCTCAGAATTACAGTGCTATGTCTCGCTACCAATGTCAAAGAGTTTATAAATTTTAGTATCAATAACCATCGCAAAACCGATTGCCATTTCGAATTTCAATGAAAGAGGAAGTGTAAGATGTGATTTCTATATTAGCATTTTTGAATATTGAAGAACTGAATGAAAAACGCCATATTAAGACATTTAACTGCTCCTAACTACCCATTCGAGCACTTACATTAAGATATGAAGTACAAGTCTTCGTTAAAGAATCGGGCGAAATTACGAATTGCATTGATTCAAACATCTGGAGTATAGATTATGCCATTTACGTTACATGTTTCTTAGCTGAAAAGATGAATTTTACCAGGTTCCCTGTACGAGAGTTCACAGAACTACGACTACACGTTCCTGCTGGCGGGTGCCATGATAGCTGCGTCCGGCCTGATGCTCTTCTGCACGCCGTGCGTCCAGCGCATAGAGCACCGGCGGCGCCTGGCCGCCTCTCACGAGCAGTCTTCCCCTCACGCAGACGTCTAGAGCGTCTACGCTGCTAACGTTTATTGTGATCCCTCATCTGAGTCTATTTCTAATGTTGAGTTGTTAAAATCAGTATTGAACTTCAGTCTGTAAAGTGCCTGCTGCACACGTTTCGCTTTTTTTTGTGATTCAGTCGCTCTTGTTAAAAGCTTTTTACTTTTTGAGCTGTTCGGCTTATGCAATTTTGATTCACTGCCGCAGGTTACTTCTAAAGAAAGAAAGAAAGAAAACAGTTTATTTCCAATAGAGAAATACTAAGTGGTAGCGCTTTCTAGCCAGCAGAGGGGCAGTTTTTCGCCGGAACATATTTGGGGTATACGATCCTTGCCGCACTGGAGCGTTTGTACGATTGTCAATGGTTTTTCAACACTGTCGTAAATTCTCATTCAAATTTATTTAATAGCTGTAAAATCCAGCGACTATCTATACGTTGTAATTATTTACGGTTGAAAGTATTCCTAATAACAATAATATTTATCGGACATGATTAGGTGTATGATTTTGTTTTTTATCCCGACCTGTAGTTATTATCGTTCATAGTGTTATAACTAGAGATTCTTTTCTAACATAGTTTAGAAGATCAAAGTTTCTTTAGCCTGACCTATAGATTTTTTAACATAATGGCTACGTCTGGACAGGGTTAACGTAATAATCCAAGATCTTTTGTGGTAGAATTACTATTGACCTTCTAGAATCCTTATGCTCGTCTTTTTAGTTTAATTTTTGATGGAACCTCGCGCCTTTGAACGGAAAACTTGTATATTTGGATTGATGTTAGTAGAACTTGTACTTGTTATGCTCGTGAAATATGGTCTTCGTTTTACAAAGTACGATGTGCGATGTGCTTCAAAAGTAACTATTCTTCATTTTTTGCTAGGGATTGCCGAGCTTCTGTTTAGCAACTTCCATGTATAGTATAGTTTCCTCAGCGATAAGTGGGCCTTCCGGACTTCTATCCTTCGTGCTCACTTCGCTTATTTCAGTTTTCACGCCTCTTCGATAGTTTCTTCTTTGTCATTTCTTCCATTTTCTCCCAAACTTGCTGGTTCTATGAGCAGGGTATTTTGTGTGGTGGCTCACCTTCGCTCTCATGAAATCGCCTTTATTGTGGTTAGGGAGTCCCAAACTTATTAATATAATAATACTCCTGAAAACTTTTTTCTGAATCCCTTGCAAACGAGATCTTGAAGTGAACAGTGTTCGCAGAGATAGAAATTGTGAACTTCGTTGCACCACAAATTTAATTAGAAAATGCTAGGAAGAATGACAAAATAACGAAAATCTCCACGGAATGATCAATCAGTTTTAAAGTCCCTGGATATTCAGAATCCACTTTTGCATATCACATTTGTGTCTTCCTCCAAACCGCAATTGACTAACTACTAGAGCTAAAATTTGTATGTGAGAAGAAACTTTTCCTTGAGAGGTATTATTAATCGCTGTGCCAAAATATGTGTTTATTGATTGTTTTTAGTCATTACGTTGGTATGGTGGCTGACATTTCAGTGCCAAAAACAGGGTTTCTTAATCATTTGTTACGGCGAGTTTCTGGATGAATTGATGACAGCAACACTCTCAGCTTACTGAAGTTTTCAAAGTTTTGAGGCATGAAGTAAACTAGAGAATGATCGGGGAACAGGCCTCAAACTTTAGTGCGAGAGGAATCGAGGATATTTGTTTTGAATAAACGATTGGCCTTAAAACTGTCTTACTCTCTCTTGACTTCTAAACCTCAAAAAATTCACCAGGCTCCGTAATACATAGTTTAGAGATATGGAAAAAACGTGAGAGAATTTGTTTCTCGTTCATAAACATATCTTATTAACTTCTCTAAGTGGACAAGTCTTCTCTTTTGCATTTATATTAGACACTCATTAATTTTTCCATACATTTTCCGATGACTAATTCGAGTCATCAGTAAGTTCTGGAGCTCGTAGTGTTATCCACTATTTCGTTTTAAGTGATCAGATCCATGTAACAAGTTTACCTACCCGATCTGTGCAAATTATGAGCATCGTGTAAAGCATGCCCAACGCAAGTTTTGCAACTTGCCCTCAAAACACAAATCGCTCTGGTGCAAGGACGAACAGTACTGACCTTCACGCAGCCCTGTAAACCAAGTGAATGCTGCAAAGCTCTTCAATTTTTTTGGGTCCATTTCAATTTGTGGCCTCTGCCCTCACGTCGTGGTGATAACAAATCGCGAGCTTTTGATTGAACGACACAGTAATCTTGTGTGAGCTTGATTGTTGCTCATGCCTTTGTGTTACGATCGATGGCCTCGTGTGTCTCGTTGTGGGCCAGGCGTACTCGAGACAAGGTGCGCGAGACGAGCGACATGGTTAACGATGTTCGGTCAGAGTTGCGGTTGTTAGCCATCGGAGCAAAAGACTGTCACTTTTGAAGCAGAAGTCATTCATTCCCCTTGCTAAAAAGCAAATTTAAAACTCATGTGTTCATTAATTATCTCTGTTTCACGTAGGTGAGAAGAGATTTTTTCGTGCTGTGGACTCCTTGCAGTACGTAGTTGAGACATTTTTAATAATTTTATTTATATTTCGAGGAATTATGGAATAATGAAAATATTACGCATTGAGTTGTTAACACATATGCGATGCCTCTATGTACTTATTTTTCAGTTGTTTCGCTTTTTTAACTCGTTCATGCCTTCTAATCTCGTTAGACATGCAACACGATGATTTTTTCGTGAAGATGCTAAGTGATTTTCTAGATAATCGTATATTAGACCATATTAGCATGTGACCGTATCCATGATCCATGTGATTCACAGAGAGTTTAAGAGTTGCAACATATACAATTTTTGAGATCAGTCAATGAAAAAGTCTCTTTTTCGGCTTCTTGTGACGACTTCATTTTTTTCCTTAGAATCAACTAGTAGAACAGTTCTATGTATTGCTGAACTTTTTACCATAAAGGTCTCATGTATCCGATTTCGTCGCTTGTACCTAGATTTTCATGCTTTCTCATAACTATTTAATTCCTTCTTCTTGCTAAAGTCGGATCCATTTCTGTTAGTCTAGCTTACGATGCAAGTTTCTGCATTGTTTCTCCCCAACGTGTAGCTAGAGATGTCTCTTTTATCGCTTACGCTCCGCTACAAAAGAGTAGGCAGTTTGTATCCTTGTAAAATAACTATTCTCCTCATTGCTTCACAGAAACTATCGTCGTTTCCAATCGTCGTTTCGTATCGTCGTTTCCAATTTTCTTTATGATGAATTGTGTCATCGGTGGTGAAACTTCGTATATAATAATAATATGATGAGTAGTGCGAACGACTCAAGAAAGTAACCACCACTGCCGAATGTGATTAGAGGGGTTGGCATTTTGTGGTGCGGTGAGGGCTGTGTGCTGCCTAGCAAACAGGCTCTTTGGGAAAGTCAGTAAATGTGCTTGGATAGACGTGCGTAGAAATAAAGGTTCGTGTACATACATCTAGTTTTCTTACGACTCTTGTGTGTGATCTCGGTGAGGGTAAGCAACTTCACGCGGGTCGTGCCGGTTGTGCAACCTAACCAGCCTAGGAACGTTTCATCCGCCATTGATAGGTTCACAATTTCTGTACAGCACGTCACTAATGGCTCGATTTTCGAGTTTGTGCTACGTTTTTATTGTATACGACTGGGCTTAATCTGAAATGAAACTATCTTTAGAGGGAATATGTGCAAAGATTCTCTGTTCCTCGTTTGTGGTGCTTCAGTGGTCAGAAGGCCAAGTGATATCGCACTTGCGGAAAACCTTCTTTCAAATTGCATGAGATGATTGCTTCTTCATCAGCTTGTTGTAAGCCAGTGTTTCTCAGTGAAATGGAAAATCGGCATTTCAGTTGTCATATTGGCTATCGCCTTGAGCAAGGCACACTATTTTAATTTGATCTGAATTAGTCATTCTGTCAAAAATGACCTTTCAGTACGGTTGGTGGTACATGAAGTTCAGATCTCATCTTTTGGTTGTGTATTGGTGTGGCACGGTGCAGCCGTGAGACATGTTAAATCTCTTTATTCATTTTGGGGATTTTTGGAGCTCGCTGAATGAATTGCGTCAAATTTTTTTTATCGTCAAAAAAGTTCAGATATTATTCGCAGTTGGCTTGATTTTTAAAGGACTTGGAACTTTAAAATATTTTATCTACTCCTGTTTTATTCATTTAGCATAATCCTGCTCGAAGAAAACTTTTTTTTCCTTTGAGGCGTGCAAATTTTTCGTGGATGAACTTCGCTTCGCTTTGCTCGGAATTTTTTTCCAAGACGCTAATGTGGTGGCCTATTCAGGTCATGAATCATCAACTAAGTCGAGTTTTCGTACTGAAGTGCACTTTCTTGGACCGTTCTCAAGGTTAGCGTTGCTTGAAAGTAGCTGCTCTATTTCAGTTTTCTAGGCCTACATCTATTGTCTCGTGTCCAGTATTTTTAAGTTCTAATTTCTGTTGCATTACGGAAGCACATGTGGAAATAAGCTTTGTTGAGTGTTCGTAGCTTAGCGGGATAATCGTAACTACCATATTTGTACGTTGCGTTTGTCATGTATCCAGAAACATTTTCATTAAAAATTAAACGTCTCCACAACGGTTAATTAAATCATGACTTGACCTTTAAATTATAGCTGATATCTTGAACACGGAAGTTGACCGTCATTGTTAATATGAACTCTATGGAAAGGTATTACAATTTTTATCCAGTTTACAGTAACCGATTTGCGTAGGTTTTACAAATCGTGACGAAACTCTTTAAAATTTCTATTGAAGTTGGTTTCGTATTAGTATTTACAGCCCTGACGTTGAATACAACGTATTCCGTG
>JACJUY010001772.1:22111-45332 GCA_014220935.1 Platorchestia sp. MABIK
ATCGTTCATCTCACACAGGGCAAAAGGCTCTGTCAATATCAGGCGCCTTACTGTGGAACAAACTTCCCCTGAGTATTGAAATCCCTCAAAGACCGAGAGAATTTAAAGCCAAAATAATTCGTCATCTCAACGATAATTTTTCGTTACAAAACATACCGAACACGTATTGACAAATCTCATTTGCTGGCATCTCCATTGCTGAATACTCTCCCTTGCTCATTTTTATATGATTCAAGACATCACACAACAGTTTGGAATGTATGCGTAGGTATTATGATTTGATCACCCATACGCTGGGATTTGCAAACATGCTTATTTGTATATGTGTGTACGAATATGGGTGTATGTGCGCATATGGGTGTGCATATGTGCACATACACCTGTGTGTACTAGACTAGCAACTGGTATATAAACTATGAATACCAGCCTTTTTTCTCACTCTCAACTTCTAACACTACCCATCACATCATTCCATTCTATTATTGCAAAGCAATCCAAAGCTTAAATGTCTTGTACATGTAAAATGTGGTACCTATGTATGTTTATCAATTGCAGACATTTTGCGCCTTATTTCAAAGATAATGTGATTTTTTTTCTAATATGAAACCCATAAGGACACTCATGTTTTGTTTCCTATTCACATCCAAAAATGCTCTTGTTAGGCTAGTGTAGTGCAATTATCATATCATCTCTTACGCTCTAGAGTATATTATAAAAACCATACATAGGCCTCACATATTCTGGAAATATTTCTGTACTTGGGAACCGTTGTAGGACAATCGTTTTCATGTTTTTGCCTCAGATAGACTGTTTTGTGCCACTATTTCTAGTACGGAAATTTCATAATGTTCAGGCCGTAATAAAAGGTATTTTCTCGGTGTTTCTCGATTGGAATGCTAGTTTACACTGACTAGTATACGCTGATATTTTCGCACATGCTTACTTGTGTATGTGTGTACGTGTGCACGCTATGCGTGCGTAGATGGGTGAATGTGTCACTACGTGATACTTCATTTCACTTCATTATTATTAAGCATTCATAAAAAATATACATATATTTGTTGCGCGGTCACCCACAAATGATAAATCAGACGCTTATGACCCAATAATCTTTTCGATACAATATTTAATTAAACATCGTTACAATATTTCATTAGAAATTGTAAGCAGCAACACATACTGAAAAAGTTGTCACGAATTTCCTTTGCTCATTATCCTTTTTTCAGAACATAGCACAGCATTTTAAAGAACGCGTATGTATTGTGATTTCCTCGATGCATAGAAATGTATTTGTGTACGTTTACGTGTTAGGTGTGTGTATGTGCTTAGGTATGTATGTGCACGTATATGTGTATATGTTTACATGTGTATTTGCACATGTGTGTACTAAACCGACAACTGGCATTTTTCACTAGAAATAATGGTCTCTTTCTGTTTCACCCTCAATTTGTAACATTACCAAACTCGTCATCTATTTATTATTGTAAAGCATTCCCGTAAAAACTATGCATTTTTTTGTGATCATCCATTTATATTTAAATTAAAAGCTTATCAACTAATGATCGTTATGTTAAAATGATTTAATTAGAGAAACAAAACTTGTAATCCTCGTGTTCCACATGCTTGTATATGTATATTTTTTTCACGCTTTCCTTGAAATAACATTTTTGAACATCGGCCGAAATAAGCGATTCATATAGTATTTCCTGGCGTCAAGAATTACGAAGTTTTATGTCATGTATATGCAAGCTGTCAAAAGTCATGAAGTTGTGTTATCTCTTATAATTATCATTACATGTATCATCAAATGTAGTTTAAGCAAGATTAGGAGCACATTGCCCCCAATCATTTTTCGACTAGTGACATGGGTATTACAATACTCATGTGTGTATCATTTAAGTGTGTTAACTTTAAGATATTTTAAAAACCAATGATGGTAACTTTGTACCATCTCTAATGGAAATAAACTGTTTTTCTTTCTTTATTTTTTGAATTAGTTTTTAGGAGATGTTAAATGGCACTTTCCTTTTTGGTTCCGTAATGAACTTTATATTCAGAAATTTTCATTCTGCTGGCAAAGTTCATCAAGGGCAGTCATACTAAGTCGGTTGCAAAGCCAATTCAATTATTCAACCACTTATTGCGGTAGGCTCCATTGCGATGTAATAGTCGTTTTCTTACCTGTACAAATTTAAGGAAAGTTAGCTCACTTCATTGATCTTAACAGTGATGTAAGTGCTTCCACGGGCAAAAATCCCTCAAGTGGAAAGTGGAGTTTCTGCAGTGTACGTCACCAAAGATACAGCGTGCGTCCCCAAAGATACAGTGTACGTCTCCAAATATACAATGTAAGTCTCCAAAGATTCAGTGTACGTCTCCAAAGATACAATGTAAGTCTCCAGAGATACAGTGTACGTCTCCAAAGNTACGTTCTTTCTGCAGCTTTCCGGGATGTATGGCCTCCGTAGGCCTGTTGACACGTCGCACCAGAGGGTTGACACGTCGCGTACCTGCGACCCGGATTTCAAGGCGCGCCGTGTATGAATAGCAGATTTATAGCACGCGTACAACTAAGGTAGATGTATTTGTCTGCTGCCCGTGCGGGAAGAATTAATGTATTGATAATTGAAGAGATAGTATCACCAATTTCATAGACACGCTTTTCCCAAATTTCAAGGATTCAAGAGTAATGATGTTTTCTATTAATGCAACTTAATTAAATTATTCACTTCTTTTGTAGAATACGAGTGTACAGGACCCGTAAAAGATGACGGGATTCGATTTTTTCTTAAGACAAGTCCTCTAGAAGGGGATGACAAACAAATATCTCCATCCTTATAGTACCCACGATTAAAATATTCATGTAGTTGTGCACTGGTGAAACTCGCATCACAGAGACGGTCCAACCAAGAAGGACCAACCAATTTAATGTGTTCAATGAAATTCCCATTGTGATAACATGGGAGAAATTACACACAAGAAATTACATTAATTTATTCATTAATAAATTTAAGGAGACACCTGGCGTTGTTATATAGTATATTGATTTATCAATTTAAGAAGACACCTGGCGTTTTTTCATGTCGTACTTTGATTTATAAACTTAAGGAGACACCTGGCGTTCTGTTATATAGTATATTGATGCATTATCTCGCAGGCGCAGAGTACGCAGGCTGCAGCTGCATCTTCGAGCGCAGCGGCGCGGCGAGCAACTTCTGCCCGAAATGCCACCCGAGGAGCGAGTCTTTCTGTGAAGTTCACAGCTCCAAGTCCATTAGCTCGTCTTCAGCGCTGAGCGTCATCTCGTGCGTCACCCAGCCAATATCTGCCCTTAATTTGACCATCACGCCTGCAACGTTTGAGGCGACGTCTGCTGCCGATTCCCTATCTTCAAATGCTGACGCGAGCGTCACTCGTTCAAGTCTGGCTCATTTGAACTCCAGTATCACTCATAAAGATGCGGCTTCTGACAAGGCTAATCTGGTCAACTCTGTTTCGAATGTCAAAACGACTTCTGTAACTTCTAACTCAAGCACAAGTACAACACAAACAGAACCTAATTCGAATACCAATAGCTCCAGTGCTGATCCCAATACTAATAATGCTGACAAGATTACTGTAGTGATGGGTCTCAACACCGCTCCTACTCCCTCTAATGCAAGCGTCACTAGTGCTCCCTCTGGCTCTCATTCGAACACCGATGCCTGTGATGGAGGTCCTAATTTCAGCTCAAAGACCATCACAAGGTTCAGTGCGAACCCTCCTCCAATTTTGGAGCCCTCAAATAGCTATTCCGACATCAAAGCAATGCATCATCGGCCAATGAAGTTTAGGCCCGATACTGCCGGAAATTCTTCGTCTTCCTCAGAAGACTTCGGTGAGCGTGCGCTGGAACGCTGCCTCGGTCTCGAAGAACACAAGACCGGGATCGCAGGCGATGAAGATTCTCGCAAGCGTAGCGACCCTCTGGAGGACAAAGGGCTACCCATTGAGGAAACTGATATGACGGCCATTTCTGCTCAGGAATTCTGTTCTATTAATGTCCGAACTGATGCAAGACTGATTGAAGACAGTCACAGAACCTCAACAGGATCATCGGCCATTTGCTCGAGTAATTCTGCTGACAGAACGAGTCCTGCTCGCAAGCTGAGGCCGGCGTCGGACTGCCCTGGCCCGCACAAGGCGTCCAGCAACAGCTCCACTTCATCGCTAGTCAAAAATCCAACAGCGTCTGCTACCGACACTCTAGACGCCACAAGAAGCTTCAGAAATGTTTATTCAGAGGAATCACACGCGTTTGGGTCAGTCAGCAGTTCATTAGGAGAAGATTTTAGATCCGTGCAAAATTCTGCCATTTCTTCGTGCTCGTCCTCGACGTCTACTCGCTACCACTCGGCTACCGACTCGACAGGCTCGCCTTGTAGTCGGAAGTTCTCTCGCCACGCTCTCCAAGTGAGTAGAATTCTATCTTAAGAATCTATTTTCATTTTTGTCAAGTAAAAAAGCTTGTGACGGTGGCTTGTTTTCTTTTTGAATTTACATGTTAACAGCCCTGGGTTTAATTAAAGTGTAACACTTTGTCCGCAACGTGCGCCACCGGTGGCCACGGAGGGGATTTCATAATGCTGCTGACCGACCAGTAGGCACAAACTCGATTTTCAAAAATACTTGAATGAAGTTAAATGAGGGCATGATCCAGTTAATGATTGCTACTCTAAAAATTAGTTATTAGGATTGACTAAAAATTTGAGTTTATCATTGAACTTTAGATTTGCCAATTGCGGTCAAAGTGTTAATTTTCAACTTAAATTTCAAGTCCATTGTATTTGACAATTTTGAGAATAACAAACGTTAACTGCATGTATCATCCCTTCATTTAACTTTGATTAAGTATTATGAAAATTGCTTTTTTGACTACTGGTCAGTCAGCAGCCTCATGAACATGCCCGGCGGTTAACGTGTTGAGCACCGAGAGAATTTTCTGCGCTGAACGTCGGCCCACTTTTTATTGCTCGCCGATTTACTCACTCAAGTTCCCATAGACATGATTTGTACCTGATGTTTATCGTGTTACGTATTCTCAGAGTGTGATTTCTTGGTGGGGCTCTTGTTTCAATTTCAAGCCATTTAATTTTTTAGCTCTTGTCACAAGCAAGATTGCGAAATTTGAATAGGGACTGAGTCATAACATTTTACAATTCGAAAGACTTTGCGCGAAAAGATGTGACGTCGCCTTTCTTTTGTTGAAGTAGAGTAGGTTTTTGTTTGTTACTGGATATCTTTTCCCTGTTAATTACTGTTTTTTTTAGAACCTATTCTTTTTTCAAATTATATCTTGTTTCATGAAATTTTTTTCTTCTTTCGTGTCCGCGCGCAGGGTGTAGGAACGTACCTTGTGCATAGATTCACCGTTTTCCAGCTTCCGTTTTTTTTTTGCCCTCTTGAGAGTGTCTTTGATGTCGCTTGGGAGTCTTAAGCTTATTTAATATTAACGACCAAGGAAATAATGATGATAGGTTGCCTGTTATAAAACGCGAGAGCTGGCGAGAAGTAGGCGAGGTGATGTAGCCCTCACGTATAGGACATTATTGCCATGTAGAATGTTTTACGTAGAAGATGATAATGGTAATGGTAGTAATGGTAAAAACTATACTGTCTCGTATAACAGTTGAGATTAATGATTATAATAGCAAAATGAAAATTATTCCTGGATATTGAATTTAAAACATCTGTGTCAACTTCTGGTGTGAGATATTGAGTCGAATATCAGTGAATATCATTGAAAAAATTAGGATGATTTGCCCAAATCTGTGCAACGATACTTTCCTTAAGTAAATATCAAGTTAAATTTTTAATTTTTCTGTTAAATTGTTTTGCGACTCCATAGGTTTAAAACGGGAAATAAACGGCAAGTGAAGTTCAGGTTCGACTTAAAATTTTCTGCCCAGTTTTGCACCTCCACAGGCTTACAACGGGAAACGAACGTAAGAGTTCACTCCACGTTTTAGCAAGAAGGGAAATAAATTGCCCTCGGGATGTCAAAACCCTCGATACAGCATGACGAGAACAGAGTGAGCGCGTTAAGGGAGAGACAGAGAGCGGCGTGGAGTTACGACTCCGCGGTAAGGAAGAATCGATTTATTGACATTCATCCTTTGAAGGCCTGCTCCCACGGAGAAAATGGACAAGCTTTGAGTTTTTCGATGGCAACACGCGGCGGTAATCGATGATGTTGACGCAATCAACAAGGCTCACGAGCAGAGTTTTCGCGGAAAATTCAGGATCGAGGTAAACTCTTGCATTATATGGACGCCTTGGTCAACGAAACTCGTTTGTTCTGTGCGATCCGGGCTGATGGTAAGCGGATACGAGCCAGTATTGCTCGTGTTCGCTGCATCTTGGGCAACACTTGAGTTTCTTGTGAAAATTTGACATTTTCATCGGTAAAATGGCTGTGTTGCAACGAATGCAATTTTCGACAATTTTAAACGAATGGAAAACGTTAAATTTGAACGGTTGCAGCTATTACTTTCCCTAAGAAGATTTTCTGTGAGCGTTTTTCAGTAAATTTTAATTCACAAAAACAATTGAACGAACCCGAAGGCAATTCAGTGAAGCTTCACAATAAAATGTAGGGCAAAACTAAACGTTCTTTATTTAGATGTGTTTTCACATATTCTCTGACTTAGTCTACAATTAGTATGATTTCAGTCATGAATAAACATTCTTTCATTTCACATAGTTGAAAACGCTAATTTTACATGCAAAGCACACACCCAAGCCACAACAGCGTATAATATAAGAGTACACGTATAATATTCATCAAGTTCCTCTTACACAGAAACGCAAGCTTCAAGGAACGTGTGGTACGCATGTTATACCATCCTCGTATCCCCCATCCATGCACCGACGTGTACTTCGCCGATACACCAGCTTTTACCCTTGCCCTAAATCTGTTCGAGCGAGCGCTAAGGATTTTCGCGAAGTTGTTTGCGTACAGGCAAGAGTTACGAGCATCTCTCCAACTTTCTTCGAAACTCCCGGAAAAATAAAATGCAAAAGAACATAATTCTACAAAAATCGCTTCGAGGTTGCGTTGCCTCACCGGGGCATCAGCAAACATGACACACGGCTCTGTTTTTTCTGGAGATATTTTGCAACTTTCGCGAGGCAAATTTCGGGGCTGCTCAGCCGGTCGCGACAGCCGACAAACCTGCGAAAAAAATGGGAAAATCTGCTCGATAATTACGGGCTTAAGTGGCGTGAGGAAAACGTCTTCAGACAGCGCAAATTCGTAAATTTGAGCCGCCAATCTTTTTCGTATTTTGGATGATTTTTCGCTTCTTGAAGGCTTCTTATTATCGTTGTAAACATCGGATATCATCGAAGTTTACTTGTTATTGTAACTCGATGCTAATATCTCCCGCTGTAGACTGCTGTGCGACTAATGATGAGAGTGAAAATTGCCGTGAATACTGAACTGCATGAAAAGGCTGCAGTGTTGAGTATTTTATTGAAATGCAAATTCAGAGATTAAACGTCTTTGAAGTTCGTTTTAATTTCCTCATAGACGTACGAGACGACGATCGAGTTGACCATTCGAAATCGAAGTCAAAATTTGTCATTTAAAACTACAGACCTGGGGGTCAAGTCATTGACAAATTATTCACATTTATCTAAGAACGATAATTTCTTCACTGTAAAAGAAACGATTCTGAGGATTAAAAGCTCTGAGGTTAAGTAAATTTTACATTGCTTCAGGAGAAGTTGAGGCTTTACAATATGAAAAGTGAACCGTTTTCTGCCATCCGGCTCGTAATCTAGAACTTACTTGTGCAATCAATAGTTCATTTTCAACAGAGCTAAAGTTACTCTAGAGCGTTGACCGTACAGCTACGTATGATTTTTCTTGTTGTCGTGCAGTGTTCTCCACAGTCAGAACCCTCGTCGAGAAAGAGCCACAAGCTATTTAAAGGACACAAAATTTAGCTAGCTGTGTAAAAACGCTTGGGTGTACTCAACGTGGAAATGGTGTTGCAAATCGAGTTCATGGAGTGCCCTACTCTGTTTTCATAGGCAGAGTGACTAAAACAAATTTGCAAAACAAAAGCAAATCATCATGCTTAGGACGAGGCAGACTCTGTTTCACGTCCAGTCCCGCAACTTCGCGTTGCTTTCAACTCTATAACGACAGCCGTCCTTTCTGAAGCCCATTAAGAAATAATTCCCACCGTTCTTATATTCTAAATGCCTCGATGAAAAGTTCCCACCTTACTGGGCTTCAACAGTCATAATTATTTAAGGGAAATTACCCTCATATTTCTTTCAAAACTATGCGGTCGTCAAAGGATTAACCATGCCCGCAGTTCCTCTGCTGATTATAGAAAACGAAGAAGGCGGGCGGTACAAGTTACAGGGGAAACTCCCCTATTCGACAAACCCGCACTTACGCACTCCAACTTAAGATATTGAGAAACCATTGTAATTACAACATGATTGTAAGACCGGTGGGATTGTAATACCGGTGGGAGTGTAAGACCGGTGGGAGTGTAAGACCGGTGGGAGTGTAAGACCGGTGGGATTGTAAGACCGGTGGGATTGTAAGACCGGTGGGATTGTAAGACCGGTGGGATTGTAAGACCGGTGGGATTGTAAGACCGGTGGGAGTGTAAGACCGGTGGGAGTGTAAGACCGGGGTTTTTTTCATTGTTTCTTTTTATACACATTTTATTTTCGTTTGCTTTCTTGTTCCCTTCTGATTGCACAAAGCTGATGAAATATTCTTTCTCATTATCTAGAGTCAGCGCTCGATGCTAAGCGACGACGGAGACGAAGTGTTCGACTTGAGCCCGGCGTCTCCTCTAGCTTCGTCCGGCAGAGGAACTCGCTCCTTCGTGGCACCTCTTGACAGACGCCCCATTATTTCTAACGTCGCCCTGCACACGTCCGTCACAGCTGGTCAAGAGCCAGCGGCAGGTATTTCTCCTGCACATCATGAGATATCTAAAAAAAACGTTGACAATCGACAAATATCAGCGAATGTCAGTCTCCATGCATCAGAGGATGGTTTTCAACATGGAGCGACCGAAAACTCATGCCACCAACACAGTGAAACAAATGCGGTCACTCGACATGCCGAACATCATTCTCTTACTGCTACCGAACCTGAAAATCATCATTTGAAAGCTGGTGAAAACCTGAAGCTGCAGCCCGACCAACGCGGGACTGCAGCTGATCGAAACTCAATGAATGGCACCATTGGGACTCATGAAAAGAGCAGCCACTCTGGTAGAAATCTGGAAACGAGGACTAATTGTTCGAGTACAGGAGGAGAAAATGCGAGTCTGAATAATGACAGAAGTGAAGAAATGAAAGCAACCGCAATAAATGCAAAAAATACTACTTCGTGTGGCGCTATGAAAGAAATGAATAGCGCCTGTTGTGCTGGGAGTGTGACCCCATGCAATACGCCCAGAAGTGCTGAAGTGTCCGCTGCTGGGAATGCGAGACAATTAGTTGAAAAAGATCGTGCGGTCATGAAAGAACTTGACACGCCGGCGACTGAGCGCAGTGCAGCAATGAGCAGTGTGCGCTCGAAATCCTTGGTACCCAACTGCGATGCCACTGAATTTGGGAATCATGACTTCAAAGAGAAAAGTTCCCCCAGGTCGATTATTCTGAGGAAGAATCACCCTCTATTCCGCGGAGTCCATTTTGATCGGCAGTTTGTGACAGCGCGGAGCGTCGATTCTTGTTTGCTCGAAATACTCGAAGAAAAGGAGTCGAGCATTGAAGAAGGATCGACAGATGGAGAGGACGTTGTGACGAGGAAAAAAGATCTGAGCAATAATGCGCGCAAGTTACAGCAGAAATCCTACAGTTGGGTCTGTGAAGGAAGGACTGACGCGAAGAAATCTTTCCATAAAAATCGTAAAACCTACTGTAAAAATTACGTCTTAAAGCCCCAAGAAACAAAGGACCTCGCAATCAGCAATATTCCCGCGCAGCCTTCAACCGAACAAAAGTCCGGGGACTTTAGATGCAATGACTCCGACATTTTAGTGCGCAAAGTCGAGCCCGCAACTGAAGCCAACAGTCTTGGGAGCAGCGATTCGCGCAGTAAACTTGGGCATTTCTCGGCGAATTCTTTCGATAAAATGGACCAATCAGGAGTTAGTAGCAGCCCAGGGGCTCATCAAAAGATCCCCGATAAATTTTCAAGCTCATTGACATCGGTCAAATTTACGAGGTCTGTTTCAAAGCCAGAGGTTCGAAGCTCTTTGGTGGATGAAGCGGGTTCAAAAGACGCTTTCAAATCGGGCCCTGAGAGCGAAAGAGCGGGTCGGCCCTGCGACGAGAATGCTCAAGACCGCCTACCAAGAAGCGCTTCTTTGTCATGCAAGCTCGGCAGAACGTGATCATTTCGAGCCCCACCACCCGAACAAAAACTTGGGTTCCGTAACAGAGAATTTTGAGCTTAATGCTATGTATATAGTGAATGATTATAGCATTCACGAAGGGAATCACGCAAGAACGATGCGGAAAACCTGCGGGCATCATTATACTGTATAAGTTTAGGAATTCTTATGCAAGTACTGTGACCATTCGATTCGATGTCCTTATTGTTGTAACATATTATATTCTTCGATGTTTCTTGTTGAAAATCTCAGTATTGATATTTATTTTTAAAGGAAGAATTTAGATGCGAAAACTTTATTTGATCGAACAATGACGATTGGAATTGATTTGAGCTTTGATGTGAGGTGATGTGACGAAGTTCAACATTCCTATTGATGAGTTAAATTTTGGTTATATTCGATGTGTGTTGCGTGAAATGGTCATTGTTGATAGCTGGCCAAAACAGCTAGCGGACACTACACAGCCGTGCCACTTTAGTTCAGATGCCAGAAGGGTGCGTGGGTACGTGCATTGCATGGACCTATTCCGTGACCAGATGTAGCATCAGTGAGTCTGGCTATTTCAATATCATTCTCTGATAATTCATAGTGCATTCAAGTAGATTTGTGAAAATGAATTTTATTATACCTAACAGGCATTTTCATATTTTTAATAGTATGTAATCATCGTTATAAGAAATCGTTAAAAATGAAACCACAAAAAACGGAATAAAATTCATTTTTTCTAAAAAAGGGGCATTCAGACTAGCGCTGGTTTCGACACTTCATTATCAATGAATGCTCTGAAAGTAAGATCAACAATATGAAAAAATTGAGAGTTATTGAGATTTAAGAGATTTGAATAATTGCTCTATTTATACAACCTATATAATGTACAATTGACAGGCACTTTGATCACAATTGAGACCGGGTTTCTGCTTAAAAATGTACAATGATTCTAAAATACGGAGATCGCTACCACACGTTGAATCCAAAATTGAAAAATCATCTACAGAGAAAATATGGTTGGTGTTTTCACAGTGAAGTCTAGGCGCCGACTGAGATGGAGTTGCTAGCGGCCTTTTCGTTCTAAATTATTTGCCCAGATGTTGGTAAAAGCTAATCTTAGACTGTTTCAGAGTGCTCCCTATGTAGGAACTCTGGCAAGTTCCACACTATATTTGTAAATACTAGAGAGCAACTATTTCGGCAGTCTGTCTTTATACTGGAAAAATTGTTTTTATTTAGAAACTGTTGCGAACAACAAACTTAAAATCAAGTTGGGGATCAACTTAAAATCAAGTTGGGGACTCGCCCTCCTATTCAATTTTGGATTCAACGTGGGGTAGCGATCTCCGTATTTTAGAATCATTGTACATTTTTAAGCATAAACCCATCTTAATTGTGATCAAAGTGCCTGTCAATTGTACATTATATAGGTTGTATAAATAGAGCAATTATTTAAACGTCAATTTTTACACATTGTTGATCTTACTTTCAGAGTCTTCATTGATAATGAAGTGTCGTAACTAGCGCTAGTCTGAATGCCCCTTTTTCAGAAAAAATGAATTTTATTCCGTTTTTTGTGGTTTTATTCTTGATGAAACTTAGATTTCCAAGACACGTACCCATCTCGGTATGAAATCGTTTATCCATTTTCACCCGAGGAGAAAGAAAACTGAAAATTTTGCAGTTCTTGTGTTGCAGCTATTTTGTTTTGTCTTTTCAATGACTGTCTCAGTAGACTCTCTTTTCCAAAGACATTTCTCTCAGGTACGACCTCTCAAACTGGAACTGTTAAGGTCTCCATGGTGTGGTATGTTCATACCAGAAAGTTTTAGTCACAACTGCAGAAACATCTGCAGCAACTAGGAGCAATTGTGCCAGCCTGACTCGCCCTCCTGGCCAGTTTGGATACAAGACACCTCGTCCATGTGATTAAAATATTCAATTTTTGGTCAAATTGAGCTGTACAGGGTTCGTGTGAGTTACTGTACTAATCCAGAGACCGTTCGGATTTATTCTCGCTGAAATTTTGTGTTCTTTCATATTATTTGTTCTTGTTGAGTCAGGTGTTCCTAATAATGACAAATTAAATCCTTTTTATATCAAATGGACTCCTAATTTAACTCATGCCAACGTTTACCTTTTAACTTTAGGAATATACTGTTGGTTGCAAGCTGTATCTTTGGGAATTAGCACTCCCAGGGGGACAATGTAAGGGCCCGACCTGAGAGTTAGGTAGGCCTTCCTTTTGTTGAAATAAAATGCTTTTGTTATGTTAAGAACCATCTTTTTTCGGTTCACAGCTGTCCTTTTTTCTTCAGCACCTACTACGTTCTTCTTCAACTTTGATCTTGTTTCATGAACTCTTTCTCATCTTACTGTTTCTATGCCCTTTCTGCATAGATTCCGAGTTTCCTTAACTCCAAACTAAATGGTGCCTTCTTCCTTCCTCTCTTTGGATCGCCTTTGTTGCGGATAGGATGGCTTAAACTAACTAAAAATCTAATCTGTTGCTTGTAAGCTTCTCATTTTGTGCTTAGAAGTGTGTATTATTTATTTATATCATGTGCTTTATCATTTTTATTTATTCATTTAATTTTTGAACACAACGTCCTACTGGTGATATTCTGCATTATCAATTGAGGCGTTTTGTCTCAGCAGGGATGCAAGCTTTAACAATGATGCCCTATTAATTGTTTTGGTATTTATATGATCTTGATTCACAGGAGATATAGTGAAATTATCTTCACTAGTTATGCATATATTAAGGTATGTTTACTTCACTGTAAAAATTGAAAGTCATTTTTTATAACAAAACGTGCATTTCATTTTCTTATTCTACTTCTTTCATACTTGACTAGTCAATGTTGAGCCTAATTCGTTGTCTTCGTGCAACTTGGACGAAATGTTTAATGGATACTAAAGAAGTTAAGGATAATATCCCTGGAGATATAAGCAATTATTATACTAGCCGCTTTAAAAGAGATCACTAAATGTAAATCATTCGTTAACTAACATTATTTGAGTGATCAATAAGGATTTAAACAAAATACGCAAATCGGTGTTTTACACAGTACTTCCTGTACAAGTCATATTCGCTCTTATGTTTAAGGTCGATAAAGAGCAATTTCAGCATGTGACTTGGGACATACCACCCCTTTTGTGAATAGCTGATATTACAAGGGGCAAAGACCACCCGTCGACGTGAAGGTTTAGAGGTTCCACATCGTTTTTCTCGATGCTTTGGGGGACATAGTCAAGTAGACTGTCTTTATACCACGGTAGAGGAAACAAGGTAGGTTCAAACCAGTCTTATTTTCGTTGACTGTGTGGTTTTGCAGACGTCACGGCAACGAACCAATAGCAGCGCTCATACTGCATTTGGTAGCACTGCTTCTCCAAAATCTGGCTCCACTTTTGGCCCAACGACATGGCGTTTTGGTGACGTCATAAAGTTTGTTTAAAATAGAGCCGTTCTATTGGCTAGCCGAACAAGAGGAGGTGTCTATTCTCCCATAGAAATGACCCAGCCTTGTTTCCTCTACCGTTCTTTATACACGATTTGAGATAGGCACTGGACTTAAATTAGCAAGGTTTGTCTACCTTATTCGTTGCTATGGGGCTGGCACCCCCAGAGGGGAGACTGTTAGATTACCTCAGCTATGCAGTATGTCCCACAAAAACCCGAACCGACCGAGCATTTATTTTCCCATATCAGTAATACCCTCATAAGAAAACAATAAGCATTTAGTTTCTAGCAAAATTATCCTTCAAAATTCACCTATAAAAAAGGTATTTCTGATTATGGTGGTATTACTAATGCGGGAAAATAAATACTCGTTCGGGTTTTTGTGGGACATAATGTATATGATAAGCTTTCGGGACTTCTATCTTTCGTGACCACATAACTTAATTCAGTATTCATGCCTTCTTTCTTTTCCTTCCGAACTTGCTGTTCCTATGCGCGGGGTATTTTACGTGGGAACACAGCTTGTGCGTAGATTCCCCGCTTTGTGCAGGTCATGCTAAATGGTCCTTTCTCTTCGCTCTCTTGAGATCGCCTTTGCTGTGGCTGGGGATCCTCAAACTAATATGATAATTCTGATACAATAATAATTTATACCGTAGATAAAATTTTGGCTAAGCTCAATCGCTGCTCCTTAATATCAGCTTCGCGTAAGATGGCAGATACGAACGTTCAGAGGTGCGTTCCCTGTATGTATTGCGAGCGTTTGAGTTACTCGGTGCTAAGCGTGTAAAGACTGCTCCTCGTTATCATGTTCCTAGTAATGACTTCACAGCCAAAATTGTTGATGCGAACACAGGGAAGAGCTGAGTAAGTAATTATTTTTCTTTCTTCTTTTGGGGAGGATCGTTGCAGCTAAACGATGGGCTGTTTCAGGGTTGTCGAAGTTGATTAGATTGTGACCGTTGATGAGTGCATTTCTCGTTTTCTCTTTGCCATGAAAATAGTAAAGAAATAATAGCTGAGGAGCAGCTCTGATAGTTGTTTATATATGTATGTTGTCTTCACAACTGTGTTTTTTTGACAGAATAATGATTCAAAATTTTCTTTTGATTTTTCAAATTTACTGTCAACTAAACAGCTCATGATAAATTGACTAGAAAAAGATGAGTAACTATTTATCCTTTGTTTTTCAGCACGATTTTCTAATTTTAATCAGATGATCGTGTTCTTAGAGCTGCTCAAATACCACTTCAAAGTTAACTCTGGCCCTAGTAACGTAAATAGAGCAGTTACTGTATTACTGGTAACACGTCACGGAATGTAGGGAGACGACTCTAGAAGAGCAAGTAAGTGTTCGTTCATTGACTTTTTACGGAAGTTTAGAGGTCCAGGGTATGGAGCTCGTTGTAGAATCAACCTCTTTCCATTAGACTATTTTGGGACAAACGTTTTCTTTTTAAACGAGTTATTTAGCTTTTGATTTGACGAGAATACTCATTTGTCGTGTAGAACGCCTTAGGAACACTCTGAACCTTTCACTAAATTATCTGCAGATTGTTTTCCAGCGCCAAGTTTTGTACGAGTTCACTCGCTTATGACTGTAAAAAGAAAGGATTGGGTTTAAATGTGCACTTTCGGTCCTGCCAAGGAAGAGGCAACAACGAGTCCCTGTTACACATAGACTTACGATGTGTGCGCTGCAGCGGGGTGGAAGCTGAATCACTGAGGCTGCAATGTTAAAGTATTTTAAAGATGCAATAGCGGTGCAGTGGGAAGACTAAGTTCTTCGAAGTCGACTTGGCTACGCTACCTGTGAGAGTCAGGACGTTTTGACCTATGATAATTCGTAGACATTTTTATGAAAAAATACAGTCTAAAGGATTTTGATGGTTGCAAATGCCGAAGACAAGTCGTACATGAACTTGCCCTGTCTGGACTTAAGAATATTGGACATTGTCATATACTTAATGGTCAAAAAATAAATGAAAACAATGGAAAAAAAGTTACTCCCTTGATAACTACATATACTGGTTTATGATAATTGAATGACTATCATTCATAATAAATACGCAAACCTGTTAAGGGTGGGCCCTAGTTCGCTTGCGCAACAGCTGTGTTTCCTTAAAGGGCAGGGGTTTCCAGCCTGTTCTTCTCCCAGCGCCCGAAAGAAATTTCAGTCGAACCTCCCCACCTGAAGTATAAAATACCAAGATATTGCCAATATCCTATTGTTTACCTGGACTTTTCTCGCACCCCCTGGAATATCGTCTCCCACCCCCCAGGAGGGGCGAACATCCAAGGCTGGGAACCCCTGCTTTAGAGGTTTGAGTTAGTTCGATGTAGCGCTGTTTTTAGACTGGAAACTATTCTAAATACAACTACTTCAAACCGAAATTTCCTTCGAGGTAGTTCATAGTAATGACTAATCAATAATTAATTTGATGCTGTTATATTCCGGATATGAAATACCCCAAGAAAACCGTCACAATCAAAACCAGGTCCCAAACGTGACCGTTGTACCGCCCAAAACCGAGTGATGCACTGGGCTGTTGCTACAGTCATCACTGGAGGCATGCTCGGTGTATGAAATTATGCATGTCATCAGTGCAATTTAGATAAGCGTATTTACATACGGTCGCTGAACTAGAACAGCCTTCGACACGCTTTAATTTGAAATTTTTCTCTGCTTCAATACATTGTTAAAATATTTGGATTCGCTTAAGTTCGAAAATCTTTCTCAGTTTTAATCCATTTCAAAATATTTGGATACGCATGTTTATGTTGAAGCGATGGTCATGCTTTTAAGATGAACATCAAGAAATGAAAGACACCCAGGACACACTAGACGCTCCTCACGTAGAAGGGAGTAGTTAATGACTCGTGTCCACGCTTTAATGTTGATTTTATCAACACCCTTCAACAGTATAATTATTATTATTACTGTTATTATCATCATTACACGCACCACAACACTCATGAAAGCTACGGTCCGTGCACCAGGTCCTGGCTGCATGACTTCGAAGTGATTGCGAGTGAGCCCGCGGTGATGACCGTGTGTAGAACTAGCTCAGTGTATCACCAGGTCTGCTCAGGAGGAATCTGGTGTGGGTTCAGTTTTGCGGTTCGCTGTTTAATACATCCTCTTTTTGTGAAAGGGTAGGTTGCATGCGAATATTATGAATGTCACATTTTTTTACTCGTGATTTTTGAAATGATTCCATTTTGAGTTGAATTAATTGAAGAAATTGTTCAAATTTATCCATTATTCATGATATGATGTCTGTGGGAGCGCAACGCTATGCTGGTCCTGATTGATGTAATATATTTTCCCGCAATCCGTTTCTAAATGATAGACCAGATCCGTTTTCATGCGATTAACAACTTGAGAAGAAATTCTTTCCTTAGATTCATAAATTTATCGCATGGTCAATACATCTTTTAGACTAGAACATGTTGAAGTTTCTGTGCGGAAGACCGCATTTTGCCTTGAAGTATTTATTTGTAGGTGCTTTTTTAAAGTATCTGACCTACATCGAATCTTCGCAATTGAATTTGACGGCTCTTGGGTCGAATGACAGTCGTTCAATTAGAAGAAAAGCATCGTTTTACCCTGGAAATTTTATGGTAACTTTAATGCGTCCGCTCGAAGTGATTGCGTGCCAAACATATAGCGATTAATTTACACAAATATAAAATCGAAAATTCGGCTGGTCCGGATTAGTGTTTATTCGTGCATCGATAGAGATATATTACCATAGAGGTGTGTATAATTATAGAGGCATGTTATCATTCGTTTAGACGAGTGGAAATTAGCGCGTGAGTGTCTACAGTTGCTAAGCAGTGCCCCGGTGTGTGGTGTTTGTTTCGCTGTAACTCGACTTTGTGGGTGTAGCATGTAGAGATGTACGGTAGATAGAGAAAAAGAATATTTATTTAAGATCTTATTTCAAATACAAACATGAATCCACATCTCCCAGTCTTTGATCAGATGGAAAATATGTGTATTTCTAACCAGGCGCTGAAATGTTCATATTCCTATATTTCAATAGTAATATTTATATAGTAATAGTGCGTTCACTTGTTTCTTCTTTCATTGATGAAGGCTACAATGGACTAAATTCAAGGCTACAATCGAGAAAATCAACAGTGAATTCTGCCTTCAATGTCACTTCCGTCTCATTTCTTGAAGATTTCATCGAAATTTTTTCTGGTGGATCTAAGAGATCTTGAATCATGTGAATCTTTTTTAGAGATCTTAAGCTCCAGTCGCAAAAGATTCATGTGTAGATGATGTTTTTTATCGTCGGTATGTCTTTTGTAGAATTATAAGCATTTATTATTATTATAAAATATCTTGCTGAAAATAAGTCTACCAAAGAATCAGAAATTGGTAAAGGAAGAGTAAGATGTGGGCAGCATTTTACTTAAATTTGCATGTTTGAAATAAATTTCCTCACCACAGTTTCTGCGGACGCGGCTCTTGCAAATATAAAATGAAACACAGCAATTTTACTCGGGATTTTCCGTGTCAAGAAGGTTTTGTCTCCCCACCTGCGTAATACTCAAGCATTTCATCCGTTTTTATTCATCAACACATTTCATTTTCCGAGTGTACTCCTGCCTTTCCATTCTCAGCTTTTTCATTGGCTTTTTCGCCCCTTTTCCCTTTGCCAAACGTACTCCATGTTGTACCTGCTCTTTTAAATTTTTTTTGCTCACAAATATCGTTTCTTTTTAGGCATCCCCCTCAGGGGGATACAATTATTGTATCTATGGGAATTAGCGCTCCCAGGGGGGCAATGTGAGGGCCCGAGCTAAAGGTTAGGTAGGCTTTCTTTTTGTTAAAATAGCATAATTTTTAGTTTTGTTACGGACCAACTTTTTTTCGGTTCACTGCTGTCCTGTTTTCTCAACACCTACTACTTTTTCTTCAACTTGGATCTTGTTTCATGAACTTCTTTCTTATCTTACTGTTTCTATGCCCTTTCTGCATGGATTCCGCGTTCCCTAAACTCCATACTAAATGGTGCCTTCTTCCTTCCTCTCTTTGGATCGCCTTTGTTGCGGATAGGGAGGCTTAAACTAACTAATAATCTAATAATCTAATCTTTTTCGGCATTTTCTTCCAGCAGCGTTCGTTTCCTTCCTTTGTTTCGAATTCCCGGCATTTTTGTATTCTGTTTTTGATGTTCTCGTACAGTCGCTCTGCCTTTTGATCGCGCTGCCTCCTGTTCATCTGTCAATTGCACTTGCCTTCGTGTCTGTTTCTTGCAATTGTCTTACCATTCAGGGGGATGCAACTGTTGTATCTATGGGAATTAGCGCTTCCAGGGGAATAGATTACATTAGATTATTCGTTAGTTTAACCCTCCCTATCGATTCAAATGCGATTCAAAGAGAAGAAGAAAGAAGGTACCATTTAGTATGGAGCGGAATTTATGCAGAAAAGGCATAGAAACAATAAGTTGAGAAAGAAGTTCATGAAACAAGATAGAAGCTGAAGAAGGAAGTAGTCGGTGCTGAAAAATAGGACAGCAGTGAATCGATGAAAAAGATGGTCCTTAACATCACAAAAACATTTCAATTAAACAAAAAAGGTCTACCTTCCTCTCAGCTCGGGCCCTCACATTTTCCCCCTGGGAGTGCTAATTCTTATAGATACAATAGTTGTATCCCCCTGAGGAGGCCCAGGGGGAATATTTGAGATCTCGTGCTAAAGGTTAAAGGAGGCCTTCCTTTTGTTGAAACATAGAATAGGTTTTTCGTTTTAATTCGGACCATCGATCTTTTGGTTCACTGCTGTCCTGTTTTTCAGCACCTAGTCCTTTCTTTTTTAACTTTTATCTCGTTTCCTAACCTTCCTTCTCAATTTACTGTTTCTATGCGCAGGGGATCCAGTGCGACAACACTCATTTTGCTTAGATTCCGCGTTCCCTCAGCTCCATACTAATTGGTCCCTTCATCGTTTTTCTCATTAACACGTTGACTGCGATGGGTTAAACTGAAGATCAATATCCAACTCAAATTTAAAGTCAAAAGTTGCCAAAAAGTGTATGAATAACAAACATACATTGGGTAAAATAGACACCATCAATTTGAAAAGATGGTTAAAAATTTTAAAACTGCAGGCCCATTTATGGATCGTTTTGCAGCTGACAAAACATAAGCACGCACTGAATGTTTGCTACGCATTCATACCACGATGAATGTGTTGAACTTCTTTGTTGTGGTACGGAAGGCTATAACGAACTTTGTAACCAAACAGCGTTTACCTACTCCGCTCTTACTTGACTTCAATTCTCTGTCACCTCGGAGATGTTGCCACCCTTTTCCTCTGATGCACGCTTTCTGTCATTCACCCCACTCAGTTTCTACCCTCTCCCCTCATTCCCCCCCTCACACTCAGCCCTCTCACCTCATCTCTCCACTCACACTCAACTCTCCCCTCATTCCCCCCTCACANACGGGATTAGATATTTTTATTCAATAAATCTTCCAGATGTGGGGACAAACAAAAATATCTATTCTAATAGTACCCACGAAAAAAATATTCTTGTGTTTGTGCACTGGTGAAATTTGTATCACAGATACGGTCATTAAGCATCTTAATTAAGAGCGTGACAGAGAGACGGACTAACCAACCAAGCAACAACTGTGTATCATTAAATAGTAGATATCTAAGCACTCATTCACGCTTAGCTCCTATTCATCACCGTGTCTCAGTTTTTTGGCAACAACGGTTTGACGTTAAACGAACTTAATATCTTGTGGAGTCAGCGATAAGGAATATTTTTGCTTGGTAGCGTTGTGCTCAAAATCAAATACTACGAATGTTGCAAGCAAAGCAACACTGCTGCAGGTACGAACCTGCGCACCTTTATTCCAAAGGTCTTTTGGTTGCCGACATGGTCTTCTCTTCGCTGCCAAGTATGGCGAACGCAGTAATGTAACTATTTGTTGGCGGACTGCACAAAACTTTTCATTTTTGGGGGACCGTTATCGAGGCATCTAATTTATTACCTATTATACCATCAGATTTGGGTACATCCAAGACCTATCAGAAGTGAGATTTTCCTGTCAGAGGAACATTTAGTTGTCCAAGTTCGGTCTGAATATGTTAACCTCGTGTTTGTGGTGTCTAATTTTTCTGGGTAATACACACATTTTCTTAAGTGAAATTTAAACTTCAAGAGCACTCAACACCTTACTACATTGAACGGTTGCCAGAGGCGGAGTCCTCTTTGAGCCTTAAGTTGATCGGACGAAAGGCCAATTTTGAAAAATTTGGTCAGGCAAAATGCAACCGACACTGAAGCGTCCTTGAAATGACAGGAGCTTGTAACTCTACGTAACTCTGTATCACAGCAATTTGCACATCTGCGAATCCCAAAATTTTTCCCATTTCCTGATGCTAGTTTCCATTCTCTCCAATGTGCGAGGGGTTTTTAAACTCACAGCATTGGGTATCCCTGTGGAAAAAAACAGAATTGGTACACGCTAAGCGGCCAAAAAATGACCAGAAAATCTCGACAAAACGTGGCAGTGTTGGAAGTAATCATTCCTAGTACTAATTTCCGTGGCAATGACTGCGTTCGAGGTGTTTTGAAAGTGTGGTTCCGCATTGAATTTCTCATTCTTGAAAAGGCTTCTCGTTTGGTTGCTTGCCGTCTCGAATAGCTGAAAATTCGACCGTTCACAATTATTTGGCGAGTATTTTCGATATTTTTGCCTCCTCTTACATCCCCATTAACTATTGAGCAAACATTTATTTGAGAATAATGTATATTTTTATTTAATTTACCCTCGTGATTGTTTTTATTTACATAAAAATCTGCCCCTTTCACGAAAGGATGTGATAGGTTATAAGCAACATCTTTCATTTAATTTGTCACAATATGCGTAGTTTAATCAACGGTGGGAATGTTACTCGTTGTCTCTTCCTCTTTCAGTGCGCTGTGTACATTGGCTCAAAAGCTCTTTCCAAAAATATTTTAGTTCTTAAAACGTTTTTCGTCTGATTTTGCCATGGATTCTTTTAACCTCGTATTGTAAGTTTGATAGGTCGTTAGAGATGGCAGGATAACTATCTTTTAACACGTTCCCTGCGTATTCGAAATATTTGTACCAGTCGGTACATTGCTTTCACGTACCAGTATAAATGAATGACATTACATCTGTTTCGCGACGTTTTTAAGAAACAACTCTTATTATACCAGTTGAAATGTATCGCGCAATCGTTTTGTCATATTTCTTGAGAAGAATAAAAATTTATTCGAGCATTAAAGTCGATTTCCCTATACTGCTACTTGCAACCTAACCAAACCAAGGGTTTACAACCCCGAAAACGCAGTGAACGTGTGCCACCGGTGGCCACGTAGAAGATTTTCATAACGCTGCTGTCCGACCAGTAGTCACAAACTCGATTATCATAAATACTTAATCAAAGTTAAATAAAAGCACGATCCAGTTTATGCTGGCTAAATTCAAAATTTCTTGCTATAATTGGCACTGAATTTGAGTTGAAAATTGAGCTTCAGCCCAATGCGGTAAAAGTGTTTATTATGTCGAATGCCGCGAGGTTTGGGATGTAGGAAAAGCGATGCCGCCCTTCTAAGCCTCAAATGCCATCAAATGCATTACCAGCTTCAACAGCGTGGACGACCGCACGTAGGGACTTGCGTTGCCATGTCACAACAAACACAACTTTCATCAAGTAAATCCATGTATTTTCCAATCCCTAATTCACCGAAAATATAATGATGAAGAAAATAATAAAAGGATATCTACTCCGTACTTCTTTTGCACATTACCTACTGCGTCACGCATGAATTCTTTGCTAAATGTAAAAACTCAGATCTATTTATGTTCCAGATACACTTTTTTATAAGTTATTTTATCCCCGATCTATTTTCTTCTTAATGCGCACTGTTATTATTCAATGTCGATGTTCACACCACATCCACAACCAGAAGTTGACACCATGAAACTCTAATCTCGATATAACATATACACTGTATGCAAGTCTGAGTACGAAGAAGTGAAATAAATTTTAAGATATATTTTAGAAATTATTGCACTTTTTTTGAATAGTCACTTCATTCGCTGTAATTTTTCAACTGGAAAAGAGCCTCCATGCCTAAACACAACTGTAATCTTACGAGCAATGTCGTGGATGTGCCAAAGAAACGCATCTTTCAACTACACAAATTCCCCTGCATGACTAACTTTTCCAATCTCATACGGTATCTCTCAGGACGCCCTGCTCACTAAACACTTTTCCTCTTTTTTGCCTTTGTGCAGTTCGCTACAGTTTTTTGCTGAACTGTTTTTTTTATATCGTTGTGTAAAC
>JACJUY010001772.1:57988-70527 GCA_014220935.1 Platorchestia sp. MABIK
GGGCGCTTCGAGGCTGTGAGGTGGCGCTTTTAAGCTTGTGTGGTGGTGTGTGCGCACAGCTAGTTGAGACCACCACAGGCTATCTAGCTTCAAAAAGTAGAGAAGTTTAAATTTGTTGTTTGCACAAATTCGATGTACCAATTTATGTTCTTCCTTTCATGTGACGTTGAAATACAAAAAAGGATTCTCCTAACCTGCTGGCCTGGCAGTTGAACTGCTAGTCACCAGAGCACGATTTTCCATTTCAAAGTGCTACATCACCTGGATGCCCAACGTGCTGGAACTTAATGACCTTTCTATAGTCAAACTTTTTTGCCTTTTGACGTTCGTGAGATGATGACGCTTCTGCATTCTGAATGGAGACAAGCAGAAGCGTTCTTGACAACATTCCTTGTTTCCCGCTTACAATTGTTTCTCCGTAATTGTCAAGGTTGTCTGACCGTTGCTCTAATAGTGCACTGTGTTCGCCTAGCAGTAACTTTTAATGTTCATCATTGATATGAAAATAGTTTAGCTTAACGGTCAACCTGATGAGGTGGTCAGTTGTAACGAGCCTTCCTTTAAAAAAAGACCTTCTATGTTGCGCTCTGTCTTGTTATTGCCACCCTTTAACACCTGTTCAGATAGCTTTTATAACTTGGGGAGTACGAGAAGTTCTTGGGTTAAAGTTTCGAGGTTTATTTCCAGCAATTAATTATTTTTTGAAACGGTAGTCAGGATGATGCTTCCGTTTTTTATTGAGCTTTCAACTACCTAGCTGACAAAGTTTGATTTTCTCGTACGAATCCGAGTGAATTTTGTCTTTTACGGAACACTGTCTGCTCGTCGCTCGTCTCCATTGACTTAATCGGTAAATAATGATAAATACCTCAGAAATATTAAAACATAGATGCATTTATATCTACGAACCTTATTTTGATTGAAGAAGTGGTCTAAAATGTATTTTTATTCATGCTGAAAACTTGTCCGATTACCTATTCGTATCCTTCTCATGAGCTATGAATCATGCTTTAAACATAGGATTTCTGCACACAAGTTTTACATAGGATTTACCAGGAGTATGAGTTGACATGGGCATTTGACATTGGAGAAAATACCGCAGGATGAATTGACACGGTCTTCTGGCGTGGGATAAAATTGCATGCATGGCTGGCCTTGAACAGATGTACATTAATTTGCTTCAAATGGGGATTCAAAATAGAATGGATCCAACTGTTCTGTTTGCAGAGCGGAAAAAAGCTTCCCTCAATCTCAACCCGTACACGAAGCTACGAGGTGGAAAAGAATGTTTGCTCTAAGTACCTTATAAATCCACATTATAAACTGACTACGAAGTTAAATATTTTTCAGCAATTAAAGTGGGAAGCTCCGAGCAGTTCTTGATCGTTACCCTGTATAAATATCGGGTTATGATTGACATTTTTTCCTTCTCAATTTGATCAGTATTTGTCCCGAAAAAGTTCTCGGTGTTAGGGCCTTTAGTAAAACCAGTATTTCTTTCCCATTTGTAACGTTTTACCACATTACGCACGTTGTCCATTGAAATTTTATTCTCCCATTATTTTTTAGTATGTATAAATTGATGTCTTCAAAGAAGTGTTTCGAGATTCAAGTGAAATATTTTATACTGAAATAAAATCCCGTCAATGATTATTCATTCAGTGATTGTGTTTCTGGTTATTGCTCTTGACGTTTCTTCTATTAAGTAGATGTTCTTTAAATTAGGGATTTGAGCAATCTACGTCACTCATTAATTTGAATAATTCAGTAAGTGATTCAGCAGTTTGAGAAATTCAGTGTGTAACTCAGTTATTTAACTAATTCAGTGAGTGATTCAGTAATTCATCGAGTAATTCAGTAATTAAAGTAATTCAGTAACTTAAGTAATTCAGTGAGTGATTCAGTAATTCAAGTAATTCATCGAGTAATTCAGTAACTTAAGTAATTCAGTGAGTGATTCAGTAATTCATCGAGTAATTCAGTAATTAAAGTAATTCAGTAACTTAAGTAATTCAGTGAGTGATTCAGTAATTCAAGTAATTCATCGAGTAATTCAGTAATTAAAGTAATTCAGTAATTAAAGTAATTCAGTAACTTAAGTAATTCAGTGAGTGATTCAGTAGTTCAAGTAATTCAGCGAGTAATTCAGTAATTAAAGTAATTCAGCGAGTAATTCAGTAACTTGAGTAATTCAGTGAGTGATTCAGTAATTCAAGTAATTCAGCGAGTGATTCAGTAATTCAAGTAATTCAGCGAGTAATTCAGTAATTCAAGTAATTCAGTGAGTGATTCAGTAACTTAAGTAATATAGTGAGTGATTCAGTGATTCAGTGAGTGATTCAGTGCTTTAAGCTATTCAGTGAGTAATTCAGCAATTTAAGAAATTCAGTAAGTAATTCCGTAATTTTAATAATCTGAACTATTTTCAGCGAAGTACAATAAAAGGAAGCATGAGTGAAGTGGCGTACTGAGCTGAACGCTGATGTGTTTTCTCATCCTGTGGCAAGATTGACTTCTTTCTCGCTAAATTGACCAATTTAGCCATCAATGTTTCAAAATTCACATTCTGAAGTCATTAAAAGCATAATTGTATTCGAATTAAAGCAAAATTTGATGAAATTGGAGAGAAAAGGCTCAATCTGGCGACCGTGTTCTGGAGGTCATGTCGCATTCTTGTCGGTAATGAATGATAGGATTTCGTGTTTTATCTTCACTGTGAGACGCAAAGTCTTCGTATTGACCAAAGAGGACATTGTACGCTGTCGGTGCTGCGCGTTTACAATCATAGAAAGTAACGATTTTTTTCACTAAAATTGCAAGTGGAATTTGGAATATATTCAGCTACTCGAGTGAAAGTTTAACAAATAATAAGAGATTATTGAAACACACAAATATAAAGCATTATTCCTTACCCTAGGTTATCCAAAATATCACCGTCAGTCGCTCAGATGCTGCACATCTCCTAAGCAACTTTCCTACAACAAAAAAATCCTCACCGTAAAAAAGAATCTTTGATCGTATCGGATAAGCGGAAGCACTTAATGTGGATTTAACAATATCGATATTTGAATAGTATTTGAGAAGAATTATTTGGAGTGTTGTGCTGTGCTTATAAAAAATAATTGTTTCATGAAGACAGTGAGAAAGACTCTCGAAAAGTTATTGTAGTCTGTGCAAACTTTTGTTCCTCAATTATACTTTAATGTCGGTTGCACTTGTAAGACTCCAATAAACTCTCGGAAATATCAATGGTCATAGGTACATTAACTACTTGAGGTTGGTGTTCCGCTCCATGCAGTAATTAACATCAGTGTATTACTTTCACTGTGTGGAAAGTGTATATGAGGCCTAATAAAAATGGTACAGAGCGCCTTGTTTTGCGAAAACGAGTTATGTGTACCGCTGTCATCCCCAAACCTTCCTCTTTCTGGAATGCGGGAAAAACCAACACCCCAAAGACCAACAGAGATACTTCTATTACAGGGGCGTCCACTAAAAAAGTAGACGTTTTAAAAAATGCTGTCATTAGTAAAATATTAGTGCTAGAAAGCTGAAATAGGTTTCATTGAAAAAAGCAGGATTTAAAATCTATTTTATTTCAATTATTATGGCTATTTGGAACACCTCTCAAATAAATGTGGTAATCATCAGATTTAAAATTTCTGCTATAATATATTTGATCAGAGCTGCTCGTGTTTTTTATTCTGCAACAAAATGATAATCTCCGATCTTTATGCCGCGGTGAGATTTCTTGATAATTTTGCATTTTATTTGGTTTTCAATTTGGATCTTTTTTTGAGAATAAGATTATCAGTAGTTTCCTTGACCTGGGTCTCAGTAGACAATTTTCTCCCTGATTTTGTTTTATCATCGTTAATTAAAATCCTTACCATGTTAATTTTTGTTTCTGTACTTCTGGTATGCCAAGTAAACAAAATTATTGAAATAAAATGAAACTTTAAATCCTGCTCCTTTCAATGAAACCTATTTCAGCCTTTTACTACTAAAATTTTACAAAATTTTTAAATCGACTACTGTTCTAGGGAAAAGCTGAGACACTCGAGTCTCAAATCGCCGAATTTTGAAGCTGTTTTATTACGTTTTCAAAGCGCGGGACTTGGTTTCGCATGTTTCTGGGTCCTCACGCTTGCCCGCTTCCAGCCTTCTTACCGACCACGACGTCAGGCGTCAGTAACATCGGCCTCCGGCAAGCAATGCAAAGCTCGCAAAGATCAGACAATTCCCCAGCACGGCGCCCTGTTTGGCCAGGGGTGTCTGGCCGAGGCCGCATAATTGAGCAGCGCTGCAAGACAAAGGATATTTAGGAGACGCTTAACAGGATTGTCCTGACCATCCTGGAGACTGACGTGACTCAGGCGGATGGACCACTACCTCTTTTGTCTTGTAAAGTTTACGGTGATTTGTTAGGATTTTAAGTCATTTCCCGAAGTTTGAGGGACCTAAGAGAGGTCAGAGCAAGTTTTGGGAAACTTTGAGCCAATTCATCGGTACCGTGAGGCTAATTTTAAAACTAGAGCGAGTCCCAATAGTGGGGTTAACATGAAAATTCTTTACATAGAGCTCTCGATGATACTTTTTGACTTCAAAGACAGAAACCTTACACCCACATTAACTTCTGTACCATATTTATTTAATTAGAGTATTTTACTTAGGACATTGATGAATGTTTTGTCCAGTCAAAGGGCTCAAATAATTGAAACTTTAAGAAAACTAATACTTAAAGGCATTCACCTATGAGAATGCCTTTAAGTGTCTAACTGTAGTTACTACAGTTAGATTACTTTCATACATGATTAAAAATGATTCGTCTAAGTGTATACCCTTCTGTGTAAGATTGCCTGCTAAAATTATTTCACGTTGGGGAAAGGCCAGGGAAAGTTACGTTAGGTAATGTTGGGCAGGTTAGTGATTTTGTTCAGTTCAAAAAAGGCCAAGATCTGGGTGGGAGGTTTGGATGGTGTAATGTTGTGAGTCTGAAGTGAAGGGAGATGAATTTGGTTATAGACTTTCCATTAACGGAAAAATTGAAGGTGCAAAACGGGACATCCTACATTACATCCCTTCAGTATTCGGACCACGAGAACTATAAGAGGCTTCTTTTACAGTAGAAAAAATTGCACTTTTCGCAGAACGACCACATGCTTCACTGAAGTTTAAAGAAAACCCTGGGAGTGAGAGATATGCGGGAGTGAATTGCGATGTTGTCATGAGGTAAAAATGTAGGGTCACACGTTGGGAGTTTTTGCTAAATTAGAATGGGTTTTTTATTTTATTTAGGACTGTCTTTGTTTGTACACTGAAGTCCTGTTTCTCAGCACTCTTCACTTTTGTCTTCAACTTTTACCTTGTTCCATAACTTTTCCTCTCAACTCACTGTTTTACGAGCAGGGGATCTTGTGAGCGAACACACCTTGTGCCTAGATTCCGCGTTCCGTAAATGGTGCTTTCATCCTTCCTCTCTTTGTACACCTTATTGGAATTAAGAAAGCTTAAACTAACTTTTACTCTAATTTATTCTGGGAAATTAATTGTTTAAGCTTTAAATTTCAGTATCAAAGTATTGAAAGATTTGCTTTCAACAACTTAAGTCTTAACTCGGTCGACACTCGACACTGAGAGACTAAGGACTCTACTACTGAATTCCAGTCTAGTATGCTGTGCAATGTGATGCAGGAGCTCTAATCTGGCTTTGGATCTCAAGTGCTTCTCAGCTTATATGAGCAGCAAGTACAAGGTTCACAACTGCGTCGAAGAATATTTGGACAAGCGTTTAGATGGACTTTCTGTACCACGTTTTTACACCACGAAATTTTCACATTATGGCTACAAATGTCGCACCACGGCGATACTCTGACATTATAGCTACAGTTGTTGCACCAAAAAGTCATCCCTCGCATCAAAGTTGGGCATCAAGCAACCGTTCAACACCTGCCCTTTGATTACGACCACCACTGCCCGCATGTCGTCCTGTACTTATAAAACAATCGTGTTCCTGGATCAGCTCACAGCTTGCAGACTTCTTGTTCCGCTGAGCACAATAAAACAAGAGATCAAGAAACTTTTGCAGTGGGTCGCGAGGGGTGTTGAACGGATAAAGAAGTGCATATACTGGGGAAGCAAGAAGATAATAAAGCTCTCTGAGATGATCGTCAGAACAGCTGATGTGAGGGGATCAAACCTTGCACTCGTGTCGAGCGGTCGCAGCGCACAAGTAATGGATGATGCGTCTACTTCATAAAATAATGACGATTCTAATCTTTTAATCTCATCATCGCACGTGATTTTTATCTGGGAACTTGCCCTCAGAGTACGAAAAGTGCGGCTTTTCCAAACTTTAACTAAAATTTTCGTGAATTTTTCTTAACTTCTTTCCGGCTTTCTTTCCTTTTCCTCGGTTGCTGCTCGAGCGTTTCATCTTTCCCTTGTTTAGATTCCTAGAATTTGGACAAGTTTGTTAGAATTTTCTCAAGGAAAATGCACAAGTGGTACACGTAGATAACATTTGAGCTAAAATCCTAAATAAACCATTTAGGCTATTTTCTCTTTATTGAGTAATCAACCGTGAATTTTCGAAGTTACAAAACTGACAATCAATTCATGCTGGGGCTGGGTTTATAGAACATAGACCATACTATAGACCATAGAACTATTGAGAGACGGAAGACAGGTTGAAACAGAGCATGGTTGATAAACACGTCGGTTACATAGAACTATAGCGAGACGGATGAGAGCTGGAAACAAAACAAGGTTGGGAAACACGTCGGTAACAATGAGCCTGGCAGGACACCGAGCGGGATGAGATGAGCTCGCAGCAACGGTCCCTTTCAAGAGCACCCATCGCTCTCGGGGCGAATTCCCCTTGCAGCCACCATCCATAAAGTTGCTTAAGTGACACCTAGATTGCCTACAATTAATTCACGCCCCAAATATCTGAGAGGTTCTGTCTCTCGAAAAAGAAGAGGTGCCGGACAGCTGAGTACGGAGTGACAGAAAGACGGACGGCGCAGTTACGTACAGAAGTGCCGCTGTCGCTTGGACGGACGGCCGGCTGTGTTCCGGCCGTTGCGGCCATCGCGCGCCCCTCCAACAATACGACCTGCCTTCAAATTGACGCTCTTCTTGATGCCTCTAAAATCTGAGCTGCAATGACTGCTTTCAGGAATGTTGCCTTTTTTGACATTTTGAAACTTTTGCTTAACGGGGCATGTTTTTAGCAAAATTCATGTTTAATTTGAGTTAATCAGCATTGTGTTATCGCAATAACTACTTTCAGGAATGTTCCCTTTCTTGACAATTTGAAATTTTCGCTAAACGTGTTATTTTTTTACAGAATTTGTTAAAAAATGCAATGTCCTTCTACGAGTTCATCAGCAGTATGTTATCAAAGTCTAACGGTGCTCTGTGTGTGTGTGTAAAACCTCAGAAAATTTGTTATTTCACAATGACAATGGGTGTCTTAGAAACAGGCAAAACAATGCTAAGTTTTTAACGGGAAGAAAACAACTCCGAGAATTTTCTGCGAATTTCCGACGCAACCCACAATGTTATACACGCATGCAACACCCTGACGTATCTTCTTTTTTTATTCCTTTGAATGTTCAAATTACCTCAAATTATCAGTATCCGCTCAAGTCAGCATCAAAGAACGGCTCATTATGCTAGAAGTAAATTAATGACTCATCGCAACACCCACAGACAAATAAATACTCCGAACGTGCACGCTGAGAAATTTAATTAAATGCCGTGAAAGTTGAAGATGGAAATTCTAGATCATATCATAAAATGCATCACTTCAAAGTCGCAAGTCATTTCCTGAATCTTGTTCCTTGATGAATTAAAGCGTAGGAATTTTCTCACAGTACTCATTGAGACTTAAGGGGATTGACGCTGCATAAAAAAAACGAATTGTGAGTGCATATATTTCACAGTGCGCTTAAACAGTTCCCAGAACCATACCATTAAAGAATTGGTATTTACTGCGTCACCAAGTCCCCATACCGATCGGTCAAATTTTATTCAAACCGCCTGAATTATGTCATTATGCCCCACTATTTCAGCGTTGATTGTAATAAGCTTTCGTATCAGAGTAGTTGGGAGTAAATTGCTCAAAAATGAGTCTCACTCTATACACGTCTGTACCCAGTCTAACTTTTTCGCCGCCTGCATGCATGTTTTTCGCCGCCTAAGTGATTTAATCGCATAAATCTCTTAGGCGGAGAAAAACATGCATGCAGACGGTGAGAAAGTTAGACTGGGTATTTACTACGTCTGTTATCTTTGCCTCCTAAGACACAAGGTGTACATGAGGCATGTGAAAAGCACTTACGCTAAGTTCTAATTAGACTTGCAAATGGGTTTCGTTTTCGACTGCTTGTTTGACGATGTTGCATACTTGAACTAAATTAGGATTTCCACAACGTTTACAAAATAGTGCAACAAAACATAAACATAAATCTAACGACTGCTTTGAGAGAGGCGCATAATTCCCGAAGCACGGCTATAACTACGGATTTTAAAAACGGTATTGAAAAACATCTTTGAGAGAAACGTAGGATTCTGTCTCAGTGGTAAGTAGTTCTTTCACAGTTATTAAAAATACAGTTCTTTTATTTTTAAACTCGAATTGGCTCGCATAATAAATCCTAACACACTATTATTTATTCAACGACTTTCTGTATTTGTAAAGCCAACGAGATAAAATGTAACTTTCCTTACACTTGATAAGAGTCTTTTATGACTGAAATTTGTAAAAGAACAGAGGAATCAACACCAGAAAACCATTTAATTGGATAACAAATCTACGTCCGAGAAGTATAAAATATCTGGTAGAAGCAGAATTGTGAAGCTTCTTTAATAAAGTATTAATAAATTGATTTCGTATTTAGACCGTCTGAAGTGAGACACCAACGATTCGTAACTGCCAGAAATAATAACATTAGCAGCTGCAAAACTGACTTTATTTGCGCTGGTGAATTAACTAACCTATTTGTTTCTAGCGTTCACGGTAAACTAATTCTCAATGAAAATCGTAGCTGAAAAATACGCAGTGGTTGAAACTAAAACTAGTTTTCCCCTAAAAAAATGGATGAGTCAGAGTTCTAGATTGGCGCATTTTTGGCTAAATAAATCAATTTTATTTATAACAAGAAAACTGAGCGGAAAATTCAAAGTTTTATCATATTCGGATGGTTTTTAGCCATTCATTTGAAAAAGGCAAAACCTGAGAGTTTCCACCAAAAAAAACACCGGGCAACCCTGCTGTCGACCAGCTGGTGCGAGATGCGTTGGAATAACTCGTGGGAGAAACGTTGCACCAGTTTTACACCGCCGTTCTCCTGCTCGTGAAGGCCGTGTAATTTGCCCCCTAAAACAACTAATAAAAAGAACTGCTTCCTAACGATTGCTTTAAAACAAATTGAAAAGGTGCAGCTTGTGTTCTTTACGATGCTTCCTCGCGCGCCGATATAAAGCGGATGTCGTAAAGAAGTGGTAACTCACAAATAAAATCCTAAACTGACGCAGTTTCTTCAGGCTTATAAAACGATATTGCGCAAGTTGTAACAGCTTCGTTAAATATTGCAGTAGTGCTGACACTAAGCCGAATAAAAGCAAGATATTCACATTTCAACAATAATATTATAATAAATGTGAGCGAGAAGCAACATTTTCAACGACTGATATGTTGATTTGGTGCGTCAAAAATTAAATTCACTCTAAAAAATTTGTGAGAGTGCATCAAGTTCTGACTCTCATAATGCAACATCGAGAGTCAAACACTTCATTGGGTGAATTGATCAGCAATTAAAGGAAATAATGTTTCTGTTGTATACCACAGAATAACAGAGGATGAAGTATGTGCTATGAATTTAACTACTCATATCACCTTTTTCATTGGCAGAACTCGTTCTGCTAATCATTTGCATGTGAAAAATGACCAATAATCGCAGAGGTGGTTCAAGAAAGTTGCTAATGGCACCTCTGAAGAACAATATTATACTCTTGGGAGTTTTTATGTTCCATCACCGAAGATAATATTCCAAAACCTTAACAATATTTACAATTGCAGTATTCCAAAACGTTTGCCATAAAAATAGGAAAAATGTTCATTTTTACATTGGTTCTCCTTTCTACCTTCCGCTTGAGATTCCAGATGAATAAACCAATTGTAAATATAGTACTCTGAGGTGTGATCCCGAGGGCTGCCATGGTAGGAACACTTATGATCAACTTGAATAAGCTTAAAAATCCTGCCCAGATTCAGAACTTCGCAAGGAGCTCAAAGTTCACTGAATATAAAGAATATTATCGCATATTGATTTACGTCAATTTTTTGCCGTTTGCAAAGTCTAACTAGAAATAAAATAGCAAGGATAGTCACTTTTAAATTAGGCATTATTTCTTGGCGAGTTTTATATGTCAGAGCTAAATATATACCCGAAAGAAAACTTTTTGCACTACAAGGGCCATCTTTAGCATCTGAGAAACACAGTTATTTTCATAGAGTTAAAAACTATACATATTTATGGTTAACATATGTGATTGCTAACAGGAAATTTGAGAGGCGGAAAGAAGATTGAGCATCATTTAAAACCGTTTTGTCTTTCTTGATAAAGAGAGACTTTAAAATTTGAAGATCTGTTTGACTGGAAGAGGTTACAATTATCTGGAAATCTTCTAAACGAACAGGCAAGCCGCACTTTTCTGTATGGGTTCGCACAGAGGATTGAGAGGCAGAAGCCAGAGGCCAATTTGTTCGGAAGCTTCGTCCGGTATGCTCTGCTACACGAACACGCAAGGCCCTTTTTGTGGACCCTACGTACTCAGACGCACACAGTGCGCAACGATACTTGTAGATGACTGAAGAGAGCAAAGCCTTCAGAAGCTTATCTATGTAATTGAAAAAAGAATTGATTTTGTTCGAGTTCACTAAAATTATCCGAAAATTAAAATGCATGAAATATTTTAATAAAAGCGTTATCAAATATTTTTTCAATTTTTCATATTGGTAACCAAACTAGGGTACAACAAAATAGAGATCTTTTTTCCTTACAGTTGTCATAGGTGGGCGGTCACAAAATTTTGAATTCAAAACTTCTTGATTGAGGAATGTATGAGCCAAGCGGGGAAACCATTATTACGGAAAAAGTTATTCAAAAATTCAACTTCACCATGAAACGACTGAAAACTTGAACATACACTATACGCTCTACATAACAGAGTTCTGATACTATTTAATTTGAAATGAAAATTTAATCTAATTTAAAACGCTGTAAATTTTCAAAGCTATTCCGAGACCCATTTTCCTGTAACTCGTTGCCCGTCATCACAAAGAATCTACTAAGCTATCACACAATAATTCCCACACCGCATTCCATGCACAGTTATCATCTTGGTCGGTGGTCACATTTGGTAACAGATTCTTGCGCGGCATCACCGATTCATCGAAGTGAGACTGCACGGAATCTCGCCCAGTGAAAAATGTTTCTTCGTTATTTGTACGGCGGGGATTAAAACGATGCGCAGCTCACGCTGCTTGCTGCTGGTGTACCTTCGCACCAGTGTAAATGTTATTTGATGGACACATTTTTATTTTTGATGGAGATATTATTTCTATGGACATCTCACACACATTTAAAACGTTAACTGCGATGAGCTAAACTGAAGTTCAATATTCAATTCAAATTTAAAGTCAATTGTGGTAATTAACTTTGAAAATAGCAAACATTAACTGGATCGGGCCTTCATTCAGCTTTCATTAAGTATTAAAAAAAATGAGTTAGTGACTGCAGGTGGGTCAGCAGCTCTATGAAAATCACTTAGGTGACCACCGGTGGATCACTTTGCAGGAAATGTGTTAAAATTATTTTCATGGGCATACTTTATGGTGAACTTCAGTGCAGTTCATTGCTGTGAGCGTGAGTGAATCCGAAATTTGACATCATCGAAATTGGAAACAGTCGCCTCCCGAAATTTGACATCATCGAAATTGGAAACAGTCGCCTCTGTCATAACAGTCGCGTTGCTTGACTCCGTGCAGTGAGGACGTTCTTTGTCTTTGCTCCGAAAACAAAGTGCCCAGTTAGTTAATGATCATGCGTCTCTAACCAAAAAGAGTGCCCACTCAAACCATGAGGATCCATGAGTAAATTTCATCTAACCAAAATCCAAAAATCGATCAAAAAAGTGTGATATTCCCTCATAAAAAGCACTCAACCCTTGCTTCTTCGTTTTTTGCGAGTGTCTCCCTTCTCACAAGATGGCGGCAAGAAGCCCAAGCAAGAACAACAGTGAGAGTACGCCTGTGCTTGACTATCCAGACGTACGAAACCTGTCAAAACAGAGTAAGCAAGTAGTCACGATCCTAATTGACCACTTCAACTCAGTATTGTCTGACCACTTCAACTCAGTAATGATGAAATTTCAAAGTGAAATTAGTGACTTGAAAACGGTGATTGAAACACTAACGAAGAAAGAATCTAATCAAAAGGCAATGATAGAAGAGCAAAATAAGAAGATAG
>JACJUY010001772.1:73916-85330 GCA_014220935.1 Platorchestia sp. MABIK
TTAGAGACGCATGATCATTAACCAATTGGGCACTTTGTTTTCGGAGCAAAGACAAAGAACGTCCTCACTGCACGGAGTCAAGCAACGTATTGTTATAGGAAGTTATAGGAACGTCGTTTATAAAATTGAACAAACGGACACGTAAATAAGCTGAAATACAGTTTTGATGTAACAATAGGTTAACTTAGGTGAAGTTAGGTTAGACTAACCTAAGTAAACTTAAAATAACTCAACTCAACTTAGCGAGACCGAGGTCGATGTCTCCCGCCAAGAAACTTCGTATGTTCCGCGTATGCGAAACGCCGTAAGAGCCATATCAAAACTGCCGTTTATGCTATTCTTACCTGAACGTTATTTATGCTATATCTTGAAAAATAAGCATTTGCGAGCATGCTATTGTATAAAACGTCGGTCAAAATCGCGTTTAATGCGCTCACGGAAATTAAGAATTCCGTTCCAAAGAATCACTGAAGGAAGACATTTGAAAACGTTTTACATGAATGACATTCTGCTCGCTGATGCGTTATTTTCGAGTTATTCAACTTTGAAGTTATAAGAACGTCGTATATAAAAGTGAAGAAACGGACACGTAAATATGCTGTAATACGATATTAACGCACTGATGGGTGAGGTTATGGTAGGTTAGTTAAATAAACTAACCTAAAATAACATAAATCAACCTAGAATTGCTTACCTTAACTTACCCAAACCGGGGCTGTCATTTTCGCGCCAAGAAGTGGGCGTGTCTTGCCAGAAAAGTGGGCGTCACCCAACAATGCGGCGACTAAGCAACCGACCATATGTTATTCCTATCTGAACGTAATTAGTGTTATATCTCAAAAATAACGCATCAGCGAGCAGAATGTCATTCATGTGAAACGTTTTTAAATGTGTTCCTTCAGTGATTGTTTGGAACGGAATTCTTAATTTCCGTGAGCGCATTAAACCCGATATTGACCAAAACGTCTTGAAATGTTTTCAATAATCTAAATGTGGCAACGAATTTTTCAAAATAGTCAACAGTAAAATCAATATTGACTGCATTGAATTTCTATTTTGGTAGCACATGCGCACTCTTCGTAAAAGTTGAAGTGTTGCAGGGTAAGTAAAGGGCCGTTTACACTAGGGGACATGTCGGCCGTGAGGTGCGACACGTGTATACGAGGCTCACCACTGAGTCTCATATTTGTGTGTGTTTATACGAAGTTCCCTGTTCGCCACGGTAGTTATGAGGCTCTTGAGTGTCGCGCATTACGAATTCGATCAGAGCGAATAGGGAACTTCGTATACACACACAAATATAAGTCTCAGTGGTAAGCGTGGTGGTGAGCCTCGTATACACGTGTCGCGCCTCACGACCGAAATGTCCCCTAGTGTAAATGGCCCTTTAGACTGAAGTGACGCTGTGGCACGGCGTTGCTCCTTTGGCAAGGTCCCTGTGTAGCTTACTTGTCTTAGTGAGGAGTTGCAGTGCTGATTTGGAAAACTTAGGGGGAAGGAGGCTGAAAGTCACCATGCAATGATACATCTCACAAACTTCATCGTAAGATAAATATTGCAATTTCAAACGTGCACAATTTCCTAGGTGAGTTTAATTTGTCGTTAAAAATGCGCAAAACACATTGGGATTTGCAGGCACCAGACAAGTTAATTCTGACGGCAGCGACACGCAAAAAATAATAGATAATATTCCCATCCCGAGGTTACATTTTGGGACATAGAATAGCGTTACACATCGATATGCTCTCGAAACGGTTAAACTGTTTGGAAACTATGCTGCGTATCATGGTACTGAACTTTTTTTGGTGTAAATCTAGTGTTGCCCGTATCTATTACTCGGTGGCTATTGTAACTTTAAAGAGGATAGGATAGGGGAGGAGTCGCGCTAGATAAGTTTGAACTCGCTTGTCAAATCCTGTCCAAACTGAGAGAAAAATTTGCGGTTTCTAATCAATTTCTTAACTCATATTAAATAATAAAGAATTTTCAATACTTATCTCTTGATTATTTTCTTTCTATCAATTAATCAATACTGTTCTCGCAACTTTCTCAGAAACTTAACTAAATCATGCTTAATAAAACACTCGTCATTTTATGGAACTGGATACTTCAGGCTGTCGTCCAGTTGGAAGATTCTAAATTCGTAGGAGTCCAACTGCTGCCTGGAGAGGAACAAGTCAGCTTTCGAAATGTTGCGCAGCATCGCCCTGTTCTCACTTTTGAACGACACGGAATGTACCCTGACTACAGTGAGTAAAAACTTCGATAAAAATAGGTTATTCATAATATTATCCATATGCTCATGTTGAATGTAATAGCGGTTCTGCGATGTATAATGACCCGTGTTATCGAAAACTTGGTAGAATTTGTGAGCCAAGCAAAAGCGATGTATGCCGGTAAGCAGGATGTAGACGCTATATGTAAACTTTTTCAAAGTCACGCACCAAGTGAATTGACCAATAAAATTTTGTGCAGAATAAATGCTCAATTTAACAGGGAGCCTTTACTGTTGAAGTTTATTTTGAATTCTTCAAAGTATACTCGCAATATTTTTTCTTGGTGCGAAAAATTAGAAATCTGTATCCTTGAACACATGTGCACACACACGATACATTACGTCCCAAAATTTCTCTTATGAACGCTTTAAATCATCAATATCGAGTCACATGGACCCCTTCTCTAACGTGGATCAGCCTTAGATGCCAAGAGTTCAAATTAGGTGAGGGGAGGGGGTTGAGTTTTCTCTAACCAAATTTGTTGGTGCGTAAATTGAGTTCTGAAGTCATCTGACTTACTGTAAGCCGGTTCTAAACTGGAAGCATGCAGGTTATTGACGTTCGAATGATATAAGTTGTTTGTTAGAAATGCTTGTCAGTCAGTGAAATATGAACTACAACCGAAAATAATTTTTCATCGACGTAAAACGGAAATCTGTGTAGTCTCTCAGATGCTCGAGAATAATTTTTCCTCTTCACACCCTTTGCACGTTAAGGACACGATCTTATTTCCATGCTTTTTTGCAGGAATAATAATTCGGATTATCTTTGAACATTTCTTATAAATCAAGTATCACATCCTCTTTTACTATTTCTGTTGCATTTCAATCAATGGTTCCTGCTAATTTTGTGTCGGATTGAATAAATGAGTTTTTGGGTCCGTAGAGCTTCAGAGCGTTAAACGCTCCAGAGCTCTCGCAAGGGGCATAATAATTTGAAGATTTTTGCATCTGGCTTACTCTTCGTGTGATGAATAGCAACGAGTTGCTTCTTTATTCATACTGGCTAAATAACTTTTGAAAACACGTCTTTATTTAGTATAAAAACTTAAAATACCTTGTCAGAGCGTAGATCCCAATTTTTTTTTTGAATACGCTGTAAACATAGTCTGTACTTGATGTTTATAGCCTGTATTTACGATGACGGAAAGCCGACTGCATTCAACTCGAAGTTGCTTAGTAGAAACCTGACGGTTTTTCGTGCAAAAGTTGATGGTTCATGGTTATCCTAAGATATTGTTAAAAATACATACATTTCTCATTGCGCGGCTAGTTTTTAAACGTCCAAATTCATTATAATAAAAAAGGAATATATTCAGAAATTAACACATTAATTCGAATTCGTACTAATCAAAAATTACCACATTAACTCGAATTCGTGGCTTACTTTTATACTTCTAAGTGTTTTTATCCTTAGAGTAAGAGTTTTTATCCTTAGAGTAAGAGTTTTTATCCCTAGAGTAAGAGTTTTTATCCCTAGAGTAAGAGTTTTTATCCCTAGAGTAAGAGTTTTTAGCCTTAGAGTAGGAGTTTTTAGCCTCCGAGTAGGAGTTTTTAGCCTCCGAGTAAGAGTTTTTAGCCTCCGAGTAAGAGTTTTTGGCCTCCGAGTAAGAGTTTTTGGCCTTAGAGTAAGAGTTTTTGGCCTTAGAGTATCCTTAGCGACACACCACACAATCGGTATCACTGGTTACAGGTCTATAACGGGTTTAGATTCGTAGTTAAGTAGGCTTTATCTTTCATTCTTTACACCCGTATTTCTCGCGGGTGACACCGTCGATACAGAGCGTCCGACCTCGTTTACGAGTGTCTCTTCGTCTCACATTCGTCATCCTCATTCCACTTTTTCTCATTATCGAGGTACTTATGCCTTCTTTTGCCAGGGTAACGAGCTGTGACAATCAAGTCGCTCAAAACTTTTGCCCTTGTGGTGCTACGTAAGATTGAAATGCATCAATTTTCTATGTGATTAATGCTCAATTGAGCGGAAACGGAACCTTTACATAATGTTTGTTTACGTAGCGTTGTTCAGAAGGGTTGTTGACGCCTTTAACTTTAGAGTTTCTTCTTAAATGAACGCGTGTCCAGAATTTAATGGTGAATATCAAACCCGGTTAAAAATATAAACAAATGTCGACTTCAGCTGTTGAAAGGTTTGGCGAATGAGATTGGGAAAATTCGTGTATGTTTTAGTCACAATACTTGCGTTACATTTCAGTGAGATTTTCTTCATTCAGTACTTAGTATTTATTTTTTTCCATGTTTCAGGTTTTGAGCCTAGAAATGCCACATTTGAAGAGTTCATCGAGGTTCTGAACCACACACACTACCAACGGGTGTCCAAAATCTCCTCATGGTTGTCAGAAGTACTCACCCCGGTCACTAACTGGGTCATAAAAATGTTGCAAGGGCCAAACATAGACCACAGTTTAACGCTAACCGATCCTTGGAAGTTGCCAGAAGTGTATAAGAAATTGATGGCTGAACAGCCGGATCTGGTACGAAAAATGATGGCGAATCCTCAACAACTTACGATGACGACAAAGAGACACATTCCTCCAGTCTACGACTACGTACCCGCAGATGTTTTCTTCTCCTTACCTCAAGAGAACATATCGCAATATGATGACATGGGCTACGTAAATTTTTCGGTGGCTCCGAATTATACAGCGAGTATTCTGACCGTGCCCTTTTATTTGGAGGACAACTCAACATATTGGGCTGGATTAAATGATACGCATGGTGCAGAGCAACCCACCGCGCCAGAATTCTACTTCGTGAGCTACATTTATGAAGTGGAAAATCAGTATGAGAAATTTCTTCTCTTTAAGAAAGAAAAAGAACTTGCAACCCATAGTAGATTAATTTACTTCAATACTGAAACAACAGAGCATAAAAATCCAAATGACTTTCAAAGTAGAAGCGGAGTAAGTATGTGTATGGAAAATTTTTTATTCTTGCGTATTTTTTTCAAATATTTCCACTTTCAATGTTGCACACTAGCATTGATCTTGTCATTTGGTCAAGGATGATGTAATGTCGATGTCATCCACTTTTGAAACAAAGAATAATGCCAGCCTTGGCGTCTGCGTGATTTATTGGCTGATGTAATACTTCTCTCGGAGTTTAATGACACAGACAGTCTGGGTGATGAACTGTATCGTTTCTTGCACTAATTTTCCCATTTGTACGGACGGCATCCCAGACGTTAAGATGTGGATGCTCGCGAGAAATTCTGATGGGATTTGAATTATACAAAATGAAAGACATGCTACACCCAATTTAAAAACGTTCTCATTAACTGCTCTGAGATAAGATGGTTCAAGAGAGTACCTAAAATCGGTAATTAAGCAATTAACTGACTTGGAGCAAGTCGGGCACAAGCAACAGGTGTGGCTTGTGGTTGACATTCATCTCATCGCAGTTGCCATCTTCGACCATGAAAAGATTACAATTTAGTGTCGATTTATTCGACATCTGATATAATGATACCGATGCATGGCTGCATACATAACTCCGAAGTTACGAGTCATGAATTTCTGATGAAAAATCTGTCAATGTTTCAACGTGAAAGAACTTTTTGCAGACTGAGATACGTATTATAGTTCAGGGGTTGATGGCTTAAAATATTTTCCTTCCCAACACTCCAATTTTTAAGGGAAAATTTTTCTAAGATAATTTCAGTCATTGCCCTGAAATATCAGCAAAATTGCCCTGACATATTTTTTTTCTGTATAAGAAGGTGCTACTTCCTTTTTAACGAGAAAAAAAATTATGCTTTAAAAATGTATGGTTCGACGCCAAAAAACTGACCGAAAAATCGGAGAAAAAATATCAATTTAGTTTTTGCTTAATTTTATCTGTAACATATGTACGTATGAAAAACTTACTCAAGTTAAATTAAAAAAGGCAGTAACTGTGTTGTTTGGACCATGAAGCTTACACTGAGTGGATATCAATAGCTAATTGCACGTGTCAAACTTCTGGAATGTCTAAAAACATAGTTGCAGGAATATTATTAATTGCCCTAATTTTGTCATTTACTTCAAATTATTTTCCTAGTAGTTGAATTACCCTAAAATTTTATCGATTTCCCTAAGCTGGTAGCACTAGCCATCTGGGAACTGGAGTTCACGTCGGGAGGCAAAGGGTTAACATTTCTAGCCAGCATAAACTTGAGTAATTTTGTAGTCGGTGCTCTATATTTATGCAGTTGAAATCTAGGTTAGGCATTGGTGAGAGTTTAGACTTGGTTAAAGTTGGTTTCATGGTTACTGTTTCTGAACCGAATTTTAGGGATACTAGAACACTCTCATCTGACGAATGTTTTCTCTCCAGTCAGTGTTGTTCCCTGACAAAGTGACGCCTCAGGAGTGGTTGACTAAAGGTATGTGTAAAATTCTCTCATTCACATGCCCCAGTGTTATTACTGATCGAGTTGGGTCTGTGGGATTAGCATTTACTTTTTAAAGGTATTACAATCGATTCTCGAGTTATGCATTTTATGTGAACCGCAACATATACGGGTAAAAATTAGCCACAGTTACTCTATTTAGGAATAACTTTATTAAATTAAAAAAAACTTGATTAATTTGTACCTCATAGACTGATGATTCATTGAGTAATGCAAACTCGAGGACAGATTGCAATTTGACACTAGGGTGAACAATCATCCTTTCATGATGAGCATACAGAGATTTTTTTCGACCAAATTTGTTCGAGTATCTCAGGAAGCCAAGAATACGCACCAGGTTGTTTACGCGGTGCTAAGGTGGTACTGGCGTCCCCGTCGGAAATACTGTAAAGTACCTCAGTAAAATGGAGAGGCTCGTTTCTGCCCGATTAATGGACTTGTCAACAGGCTGGTTCATGAATTTGGGTTCCGATATTTTCTTACTTCGAGTTGGTGTCTACGCATCGATTTTTCCAATCGTAGTTGCTCTAGTAATGCTTTTGTGTCATTGACTTCTACTGCGATCATAGCGTTGCTTCGAGCGGTGATCAAATGGGACCATCCTTTTATCGGACTGGAGCAATTGAGGAGTCTGACTTTTGAAAAGTTTTAGAGGAGATGCAAATATCAAAGGGATACACCCTTAATGCGCTGGATAAATCTGGGTAATACCCAATCAATAAATTGGCGCGTTTTGTGAAAAGACAAATCGAATCGAGCTACGTAAAAAAACTATTGCTGAAACAGATGCGCGAAATATAATGAAATAAGATGCAAATTATAAAGTGTCAAGCTAATACTGATAACTGTAGCCCTTAAGAGGAGGTACGACTATTCCACCGGAGTTGGCACTCCAAGGGATATAATCCAAAGTCCCGAGTTGGGGTTTAGGAAGGCCTTCATTTTTATTAAAACGGAATGCCTTTGTTTAATAGTAAGATCTTTTTTTCTATTCACTGCTGTTCGGTGTTTCAGCATCTACTTCATTTGGCTTTAACTTCTACCTTGTTTCATGAAATTCCTTTCTAAATGAATATTTCTTTTCGAAGAATTTTTATAGGAACACACCTTGTGCATAGGTTTTCCGTTCCCTTAATGCTATACCAAATGGTGCCCTCATTCTTCCATTTTGGCCCCCTTTTATAGTGGTTTGGGGGTCTGAAACAAACTTAAGTCTAAAAACCGATATCTGTATACTGAAAAAGATAGTGTTACAGGATAAAGGAATAACTGTGACAAATCCGTAATATTGTTACATGATTCTTTATCGTTTGTGTGTGAACATCTCCTCCCTCTTCTCTCGTATGTTCGTGGGGATGTTAAATTTGTACCAATGTAGTTTTATTTCATGAATACCTTTTCTTATGATCTGTAGTTATACGGGTGTTTACTTCCTGAATATTTGAAAGCATTTGAAATAACATATTGCTTTGAGCATGAATGCTTATTTCTTCCCATTTTACTCACAGCAAACCTCATTAATAACGTATTCACTTAGCATATCCTTGAAAATTTAATTTCAGGTTGATATCTTACAGAGGATAAACAAAATCAATTGTGGGCGCAATTAGCATGTTGGCTGTTGCAGCTTGAAATATTTACGAAGCTCGTCTCGTCTAACACATTTTCACTCTTAACATTATTATGCAAACACATTAATTTTCAAAGTTAAATTTCGAATGACTCCAGTGTGTGGGCGGCCTAACGTTCCCCGGCGCTACCGGCGCCTCGTTAATGGTCGGACTTCAGCCCTCGGACAGTGGCCATGGATGGGATATGTTGCCGAGAGCACCAACCTCCTAAACAAGTCTTGGCTCACGTATCATGGCTGTGGATGTGTCCTCATCACTGACAGATTTGTGGCTACGGCCTCCCATTGCTGGAAACACATGTAAGCAACGCATTTACAAGTGGTCAAATATAGCAAAGTTTTCCGTAAGGTATTCGCAAGTTGTACTAATTTACGACACGAGTAGATTACTTTAGTGGAATTATGAGATAATGAAACCAAGCTTACTTAACAGGTTGTAAACGGTTTTATGCAAAGCTGTTTTAAAAATTGTGAATTTCACGGTTTTAAAATGAACTTACAATAAATAATTGATTAAATCCCGTTTCAGGAGAAACGACGAATTTCACACGCGACTTCACGTGCAGTTCGGAACGACAGAATTCTACGATCCAAATGACACAAATAACTACGATCGTTATCAAGTGTTGAGGATGTATACCCACTCTGGATTTGATTCCGTAACATACAAAAATGACATTACGCTTTTAGAATTGAAAAGTCGTGTGGTGTACACGTACAATGTGCTTCCCATTTGTCTTCCTTCGCCTGGAGAAGACTTTGTGGGTGAAATGGCGATAGTGATAGGGTGGGGACAACTGCACTACGGTGAGTGAAGTGACCTAATTTATACTTAAATAGTTATATAAGCAAAATTTATACCTTACAATTTTATACCTTACTCTCTTAATACCTTTTGAAATTAGATGAATCGATTTCTGCGAGCCATATTTATGAGTGTCGTGAAACTGCGACTGTTTAGGAAATTATAATTTCTAGTAGTTTCGTAAATAATTTATTTCTGACATTTACCTATATTGTTATATTGCACTAAACTAAAGTGATCAAATAGTCACATAGTAGAAACATTAATGCGAAGCTTGATATTTTATTCAAAACCGTATTCGGAGTTGTCGTGAATTAAACTTCATAACATGCTTTCCATTTCCGATCTGGCTTCGTTCGCACGAGTGTAACCATTTTCTACGTAAATATTAATTCCCATCTGCCCTGTGTTGAGAATGATTTAATGGAACTCGATAGTGGCAATTTTCTTCATTTTTTGAAGGCAATGAAATTTGATTCCTTGAAGAGAAATTAAAGTATTCTACGTTCGAAATGTGCTTCTTGGTTAGCGTTTGGGTAAATGTGAAGCGTTTGTTAATAATTGAATTTTGAATTTTCGGTCCCGAAACATAGTTAATTATATCAAAATAAACAAGTTTTTCTTCATGCACTTTCCGTCGCAAATGAGTATTTAACGAGGTATAGCGGTAGGTTTAGTTTTGTCTATGATGACGAATGCGCTCGATTAAACAGCCACTCATTTATTTTTGAATTTTTGTTCCTTGAATCACGGTAATAACATCAAAAGAAACTATTTTTCTTCTATACACTTTTTGCGACAAATGAGTATTTTACGAGTTAGAGCGGTAGGTTTTTGATGGCGGGAACGGGTTCGATCATGCAAGCGCGTTGGAAGGAAGCGTCCACTGCAGTGTTGCCATACGACGCACTCGATGAATTGCTTTCCGCTTCGAAGACTGGAGTTGCGGTAACTAATTTACCGCTATAAATCGTAAAATAGTCATTTGCGACGAAAAGTGCATGAAAAAAAACTTGTTTATTTTGATATAATTAACTATGTTTCGGCACTCAAAATTCGATATTCGATTATTAGCAAACGCTTCACATTTACCAGCGTTTGAGCTGCGCGTTTTTGTTGGCTATAGTGATGAGGTGTACTGGTGGGTCACTATCTGTAGAACCAGATATTTGAATGCATAGTCCCCTCAGGGGGATACAACTATTGTATCTTTAGGAATTAGCGCCCCCAGGGGGATTATGCGAGAGCCCGAGCTAAAGGTAAGGTAGGCTTTCTTTTTGTTGAAATAGAATAGGTTTTTGTTTTGTTACTGATCATCTTCTCTTGGTTCACTGCTGTCCTGTTTTTAAGCACCTACTATCTTCTTCAACTTTTATCTTTCATGAACTTCTTTCTTAGCTTACCGATTCTATGCACCTTGTGCACAGTTTCCGTGTTCCCTCAACTCCATACTCAATGGTGCCTCCATCCTTCCTCTCTTTGAACATCTTTGTCGGGGTAAAGAGAGGATAAAACTTTCTTTTATAATAATAATAATAATAATTGAAAGCGTAGTGCTGAATTATGATGAAATCACTTCATAACAGACACGTCATCGGTAGGATTTGGACCAAGCGATTTTAAACGTAGAATAAAATAGTTTACCGTCTCATCCCAGAAGATTGAGCTAAGAAAAATTGTCCTTGTGTAAATCTTGGCATCGGACCTTTCTCCGTTACTTATGTAAGCATCCTCAGCATATGCAGTTGGGTATTCTTATAGTACCTTACATCGTAAGTACTCGTATATCATGAGGTTAACCCATTCCAAATATTCCCCTGTGCCTCCCTCTATCTAGTCCTACATCGTTCAGAGAAGTTGGGTATTTCTCTGAGCATGTACTGGTGTCTATGTAGTGTAATATTGTTTTATCGACGGCACACATTGCGCTCCAAGCTATTCTCGATGTCTGCAGTTTTCTCATTGTACAAAATGTGTAAAAGTTTTGGTATTAGCCAATAGCTGTGCACACAGCAGCTATAGGGGTGAGAAGTCATGCTCCACATGGCGTCCCATACATGTAATGAGTTGCTTAATCGGTACGCTTGTAGTACGAATAGGCTGGAGCAAATTAAATTTCGATGCGGCGCGGCCACCGCTTGAACACGACGTGCCACCGCTTGAACACGACGTGCTACCGCTTGAACACGACGTGCTACCGCTTGAACACGACGTGCCACCGCTTGAACACGACGTGCCACCGCTTGAACACGACGTGCCACCGCTTGAACACGGCGTGCCACCGCTTGAACAC